>OU612094.1:23205538-23418038 GCA_914767995.1 Thecocarcelia acutangulata
AGATTTGAAGATTTTTCTCTCAAAATTACAATTTTTTAATGTTTACGAGTATGTACGTAAATCTCTTTAAAGTTGATAATTAAAATGTTATTAATTTATGAGATACGATTATTAAAGATAATCTAATAAATCTTTATTGTTGACTAAAAATGTCGATCAGAAATGTTTAAAACGATTTATGTTTTTATGTTAAATTAATTTTTCATCATTCTGACTATATGGATATACACAAGGCAGCTTTAACAGGTAGTGGCAGAATTACAATAAATACAACACCAAAAAAATCACATGTATTTTGTTGGTAGAATTTACGAAAAGTTGTCAAAATATTGTTTGAAAAAGCAAGGAAGTTATGAGTTTTTAACAAATTTACGCAAAGAAAACAAAAGACAGTTGTGCTTATACCACTACCCTAATAAAGCTGCCTTGGATATAAGAACATACGTTGTATTGCCGAAAATTGTTTGCAATCAGGGCTGTCACTTTAATCTGATTGGACCAAAATTGATGGATTTTTAGCTTAATATGAGGAAAATTTGGTAGTTTGGTTGGCAGGTTGATTTTTTAAGTTTTTAGTAAAAATTTGATGTTCTGAAGTTTAAAAAAGTATTATCATTTGCCAATTCAAATAGCTATTATACATTTTCAAAATACTTTGGAAATCCTGTTTTGGATTTTTTTTTCATATTAAGCTTCTCGACAACGTTGTTTCACATATACACCAAAGTGTTCTAAATCCCTTTTTAACACGCTTATATTAGTTTCAATTATATGTCTGTTTGTATGTTTGCAACACTTGAAACCCAAGCCATGAGTGATTATTACCTATGTAGGTTTCACGAAGACGATTTTAGGAATTCCCGTATAATTCGTAGCCACTTCGCTAACTGGCTTGGAACCGGTTTTTCATATTCGGTGCCTGTTTTCGTCGTGGAACAGGCATATGAACTCTATTCGCTTTAGTGCGAAAATTGAAGTTCCCCTATTGCTTTTGAAGAAGTGAAGAGATTTTAACGTTGCCTGAAGCCGACTTTCCCATAAAAAATTAGGAACCGCTTCACTAACCGAATCAGAACCAGTTTTTCATATTCGGTGCGCATTTTAGCCGTAGAACGTGTATCTGAACTATTAACGATCATTTGATTTAGTGCGAAAATTGAAGTTGCCATATTGTTCTCGGGGAAGCAGGGGATTTTGGCTGTTCCTGAAGCCGATTTTTGGAATTCTAAAAAAAACTTCAAAAAGAAGCTTAAACAATAGTGAGTAAAAATTTTAAAATTTGATATCGAAGCGTGTTTTTATACTATATTTATTTCGAGCATTATTAAAAATATAGAAAAACGATCATAATAGCGGTATGGAATAAGAAAGACTAGAAAAAGTCTAAAGTGAAATCAACATGCATTAAAACACAACTTAAAATAAAACATACAAAATAATTTCAAGATTTTTCGCAATAGACCGGTGAACAACATTTTTTACATTTCTAACATTAAATGAAATTTAAGGACACTAATATCGAGTAAAAACTTAAAATATAGTAACCATTCTAACAACCAAACTGCAACCTCTGTTTAAAGTATACTTATAATAACGGCAATCAATTTTAGAGCAAGTTACGAAAACAGCTTTTATACATAAAACAGTTTTCAACATTTTGAGAGGTTTTGAACAATTTCTTTCAAAAACCAAAAAAAATAAATATACGAGGGCGGATTGATATTGAAGCTACCTAGCACTAGATGACATCACAAACACATTTTTTTTTGTCATTCATTTATTTATTGAATCTTCAAAATATGAACTAACAATAAGTATTCAAATCTTAATACTAAATATAAAAGTTATTTAAGTCCAGCCACTGCTAGACAAATCGAATAATATCGGTAGAATCACCTATTTAACGTTCTGATGGTGGCCAGGGACCAATTTTTTTAATGCGGTCTGTCAAATGTCAGCTGTTAAAATTTCGCCCAAATTCATCGATTAGTTTATTTGTTGTAGACGTTTGAAATAAGCAAATTTTGTGTTTCTAGAAAAATTGAAAAAAGTGAATTTCCTGTAGTGATTAAACACTATTATTTGAAAGGGGAAACGGCAAAAGAGAGAAGAGAAAAGCTCGATAAATATTACGATGAGTCTGCTCCGTCAGATGACATGATAAAATATTGAATTGCTGAATTTAAACGCGGCCGAGCAAACACTGCAACAATATCATGAACAGGAAGGCCAAAAGAGGTGGTTACTGAAGAAAATATCAAGAAAACCTTCGATATCGTTATAAATGATCGCCGAGCCAAAGTACGTGAGATTGTGCAAATGGTAAATATTAATATTATATGAACTTGTGTTCAGCATTTTGCATGAACATTTGCATATAAAAAATCCAACGGCAGGATGGGTGCGGCGTTTGCTCAGTGTCGAACAAAAACGAGCTCGACCGGCCACTTCACAACCGTGTTTGGACATGATAAAGCATATTCCTCTTGATTTTTAGCGTCGATTAGTAACTGTTGATGAAACGTAGGTCCACCGCTACACGCCTGAAAATAAAAATCAATCGAAACAATGGAACTGCTACCAGGACGGCGAATACAGTGAAATCGGCTAGCAAGTTTATGTCCACTGTATTTTGGGATGACCACGCAATTTTGCTTATCGATTATCTTGAAAAATTATCCAGAATCACAGGAAAGTATTATTATGCAGTATTTGATCAACTGATTGATGCAATCAAGAAAAAACGACCACATTCATAGAAGAAAAAAGTGCTCTTTCCTCAAGACAACACACCGGTTTACACAGCATTAGATACAAAGCTAAAATTACTTGAAATTCACTTCGAATTGGTTGGTCATCCTTATAGTCCTGATTTGGCTCCTAGTGACTTTTTCCCGCTGTCAAACTTGAAAAAATGGCTCGCTGGAAAAAGATTCGTTTCCAACGAAGAAGTGATTACCAAAATTAACGCGTGTTTTGAGGGGTTTCCAAAATCGTATTATTCAGATTGGAAATCATCTTACTAAGTGTATTACGCTAAAAGGAGACTATGTTGAGATATAAAAGGTTAAAAAAATAATGTGTTTTTCCTACTTAGGTAGCTTCAATATCAATCCGCCCTCGCACATATATATACAAAATATTAAAGTCGTGTAAATATGTTTGTGCAAAGCATTTCTCTTGTTATATTTTACTGTAAGATAGTTTTTTTATTTTATTTTAGATTTAAATATATAATTTAGAATTTTAGCAACAAAATCCAAAGTCTTGTCCAAAAGCTTAGTTTTAAAAGTTTTTATATATAAATTGTAAATTTTTATTAAAAAAAACGCATTCAAAATGTGCCTTAAATTAATCTATGTTAAGAAAGCTGATGAAAAGGATTGACAATTAAATTTAAACTTATTAGGCGTGAAATAGACATTATTGAACTGTTTGCTAATTCATTTCAAAAATAAATAATTTATACTTTATATTTTTTAGAATAAAGTATTATCGTTGGCCATCATTTCTATTTCTAAAATTTCTGAAATAAAAGATATTAATTTAACGCCTTTCCTTAACCATAAAAAAGTATTTTTATGAAATTCTTGATCCTTTTGGCTTTGACCTTTATTTAATTCAATATTTGCAATAAATTTCTTCAGCTCAATGTCCTTTTCGTTTTTTTTAAATAAATTTTTAATGTATTTTTCAATATTTCGTCTTCCTTCGGAAGACTTCTTCAGAAAAATCTGTTTGTGT
This sequence comes from Thecocarcelia acutangulata, assembly GCA_914767995.1. Classification (NCBI taxonomy): domain Eukaryota; kingdom Metazoa; phylum Arthropoda; class Insecta; order Diptera; family Tachinidae; genus Thecocarcelia; species Thecocarcelia acutangulata. The sequence goes on from OU612094.1 coordinate 23,209,283, forward strand.
TATAAATTCAGTTCAAACATTTGAAAAATACATTAAAATTAAAAAAAAAAAAAAAAAAAACAAAAAGGACCTTGAGCTGAAGAAATTTATTGAAAATATTGTATATATGTATATGAATATTTAAAAAAATTTTCTGCTTGATTTTTTTACTTTATTACGTCTTAATTAAATACGCCTAAATGATTTAAGTTTGAAAAAGTTCCATTGCTTAAGTAAGTTATTTTTGTAAGTTAAAGAGTTAGTTAATACAACGCATTCCCAAATGTGCCTTCAAAGTTGTTACTTATCAAATTAAAAGAAAAATCTGTTGTGTTTTGTGACAATATTTTCTTTTTAAATAATTTTGTTGTATGTTAAATAAAAAACAACTGACTAAGAAAATTTCTTTTATAACTTATGACTTTAAGGCTATTTCTTATCACAATTTACCGCAATTATAAAATCTAAGTTTAATAGAATAAACAAATTAAGAATAATTGTAAATTTTGTAAAGTTATACCAACAATCCTTTTTTATAATGCAAAATTTAGTTTTTAAAATAAACAAGTTTTATCAAAATTTAATGAATTGACAATTATTATTCAAGTTGACATTCAAGATCTCGTGTTTTATGAAAAATTTGTTTTTTTCGGCTTATTTCAGGTACGGATTGGAGATTAACGGCCTTATGTATAATAGAAACCTTGTGCTAACTAACTTGCTGATATCTTTCCCTTATGGGAATTTACGCACAAAAAATTTAGCAGCTAGTTAGTTAGCATAAGTGTTTTGATTATACATAAGGCCGTAAATATGTCTAAAAGTAAGTGTTACAGTTTTCGACTATACCGAAGTGGAAATGTAGTAAGACACGTCGTAAGTTTACTTACAAATAAACTTTATTTAATAATATAACAATAAATGAAAATAAATATTCAAGAAAGAGCTCATAACAAATGCGTTGTACTCGTTTTAAGCGGCTAACCCAGAATGTTATAGTATATCACGGTATTAAGAAAAACGATAAAGCATAATTGCCAATAATAGATGCAATTACAGGTAGTACAACAAGGTTGATTATTTGGGGATGCCAACAGTAAGTATTTAGTGCTTGAATAATCCACATTTGAATCAAGTAATTAATCTCTACTTGATTTAAGAAAATCCGTACTTACCGTACTTTTGATTGAATTTTCATTTGAGTGTAAATGTGAAAACAACGCAGCAGCTCAAATTTAGTGCCTTATACTCGCGAGTGTAGAAAACTGAGATTTTGGCCATCGCTGATGTAAACACAAAATTATGCACTAGTTTAAACGCAGACCGCTGAAAGAGAATACAATGGCAACAAATCTGGGGGGTTACTCTCTATTGCAATGCGAAAGTAAGTTCGATACAAAAGGTAAATGTGATTTGCGCAAACTTTTCCGCGAAATAGTTTGAAAATGAACCAACACTGGTACCACAAAATAAACAATAGCGAAGAATGATAAAATAAAATGTGCGACAGGGAAAAATTCAATGCGAAAGGAAAATACGAAAACGCAATACAGAGTACCAATTCTTCGATTTTTCTTTCGCATTGCAATAGAGATTAACCCCCCTGACATTGTGAAGAAAATTTTTTTAAAAAAAGTTTATTGATTGATTTGAGCATTAACCATGGGCTGAAAAGTCCCGGGCCTAACAAAGAAAACATAGTTTTTTTGTGTTCAAAATTAGCTTTATTCATCAACGCAAACTCCATCAAGAGCAACGCAATCATATAGCAGCGTCGATACAACATTTCAATACCACTTTTGTAGAATGATTTATTTTTTGCCTTAAAATAGGCCTCAGTTTCAACGATAACCTCTTCATTTGTGCGAAATTTCTTACCGGCGAGCATTTTTTTCAGGTCCTCGACCTGAAAAGTAGTGGCTGCAAGCCAAATCTGGTGATTATGCGAGATGTGGAAGCACTTTGAAGTTCAATTCATGTAGTTTTGCCATTGTTTTGATTTACTTGCGACACGGTGCGTTGTCTTGATGAAACAAAGTTTCTTCTTTGCCATATGCGGTCATTTCTTTACAATTTCGGCCTTCAAACGCTCCATCAGCGCTATATAATATTCACTGTTAATGGCATTTTCTTCCTCAAGATAGTCGATGAATATTACACCATGCACATCCCATAATACCGTGGCCATAATCTTCCCAGCCGATTGTAGCTTTCGAGTGCTTTGGACGGGGCTCAAACCAGAATTTTATTGTTGTTTCTGATGGAGTGGAGTCCACATTACACTTTTCAAGCCATTGTTTCGCTTGAACGGTATTTTTCCCCATCAAGAAGCAGAGTCAACTTAAAGCACGAAATTGTTTTTGATTCCATTGCTCGCGTAGCAAAAAAACTGCCACATGCCATAGCGCTGCCACCTTGTGGACGTTAATGCCCTTGAAAATACGTTTCTGGATTTGTTTTTTAGAGATGTTCAATAGTAAAGCGGTCTAGACACCATCAAAATGCTTGCTATCAACTTTGTATACGTGTGCTTGATGCTTTACAATTTCATGATTGATAGCCCATCAAGCATTCATTTTAATTTTTATTTTGCGGATTTCGTTGGGTAGCCTGTGATCGAAAAGCTTTTATAAATTTTAAAAATTCGTGTTATCATTCAGTTTTTTTTTGTATTTTGAATTCCTAATGCTAGGAACAGAACTGCGACAATCATATTGATCGTGTTTATACCGTTTACAAACGAGTGTTTTAGTTTTACTCATTGTGTTGTGGAGAGAAATATTTTCATTCACTGGAACGATCAGATTCTGATAATTTCATTAAAATGCTTCAAGTTTAAAATTACTTGGGATGGAAAGGGTTATCTCAAAAACTTTGGATAAAACGTCATTTTCTTTAGTCTAATTTGCATTTTGCAAGCAAGGCATTTTCGTATCCAAAATTAATGAGAATGAAGATTTTCAGAGAAAAGAGTGCTCCCTCCCTTTGCACGATACAGTCCGTACTTTTTTCTCGAGCTAGTTTGGGCAAGTAGTTAAGCGATCAGCTGTCTATTCACACACGAGAGCAACTGTTCTGGCATAAAATTACAGCTCGAAGACAAAGGAGAGAAAGGGCATAATATTTTATTGGAATAATTTTTTTCAACTAGCTTCATACCCGCACTAGAAGCACAAAACCAATGCAAGCGCACGCCAAACAATCAAATAAATATAAAACACACAAAGCTGCGTATAAGTAAATATGTCATGCCCTATGAATTAGTCTCGTTGCAACTATTTGCTTAAAAATTATCTCGTGTGCTAAAACCCCCTCCATTCTTAATGAGACATAGCAATAAGAAAATTATTTCAAGCTTTTATGTTAGCAAAAAAAAATATTTTTCAAATGTCAAGGGAAAAATATAAACACAAAAAGGAATTAAGAAAAATATATAATCAGCCCAATTATTAATATTCTCGCAGAATTTATTTTTCATGAAATTTATTCCTCACGGAATTTATTTCTCTCTATGAGTATTTTCTTGTTCTTTTTGTTGTTCGGTCTTCGAGAGTTTTGCGTCTCGCTCGTACTGGTTGACGGTTTGCCTCAACTAACTGTATTGGTTTACGGTTTTTTGGAGGTATTTCAGTGTTATCCACGCTGGAGCTTCCTATGTAAAGGCACAGGTCGTTATAGTTAGTTACAGCGACGCAACAAACGTACTGTTAATACCATCTTGGGCATATGGTCTTTGTCACCCATGCTGTTATATAATTACATAGAAATATATTTTGATAGCTATACACACGCCTATTGGTGAATTTTATTTTGAGTGTTCATCGTTGCGGAATCTGGCCCCAGGTTTTCAAAGAAAAAAAAAAAAAGTTTTCTTACCTTTAACATTAGAATTTATTCATGAGTTTATATTAAAAATAATTAAATACAAAACAAATTGCAAGACATTAAAAAATCTTACTGTTTTTACTTAAAATTAAAAGCAAATTTTGAGGACAACATTAACACATACATAGTATGTAGCATACTCGTATGTCTTATTTGTTCCAGAAATTTGGCTTTCTGCGTTCTCGAACTTTCGGTAAATCTTACTTGCTATCATTTCAGTTTTCAAAATTTTCTTTGATCAATTTCATTAAATTAAAAGCAAACAAGGTGTGCTCAATAAAAATTCTCCTGTTAACTTTTAATTTAGCCAATAATTTTTTTGAATTCCTTGTTTTTTTTTCTTAACAAATATCATTGGTTTTCGTTTATAAAAATGTTTAAAAACGTCGTCAGCTTACTTTTTAGTAACAATGTTGAACCCGTTTTGTTTTATTTCATCCCAATCGGTGCCTTCGAAATACCGATGTTGTTTAATTCTTTCGTAATCTAGGCGATCTTCGGGCATTTGTTGCAGTAATTTTTCCAACAAGTCTTTGGCAGCATCAGATATTTCAGCATTTTCTGGATATTGTACAAAACCATATAAATCAATTTGTCCCGGATGAGCAGCTTTAAATGACTAAATTTTGAAAGTTTGGTTTATTATTTTTCAATTAAAGCATACGAGTACTCGCAGAAAGTCTTAAATAATCATATGTAGGTAAAATGAAAGTAACAGAAGGATAATGACGCCGCATAAAATGTGAAAGTGCAATGGGAATGTAAAACTGAAAATTATATTTAACAAATCACCAAAACTTTAAATAAAAAGAACACTTTGATTAGTAGCAAAATAAAGATTATTTAATTTTTTGTAACGTATTTAAATAAAAAAAAAAAAACGAAAAAACAAATACTATGAAGAATTGTATAATACAATATTGTTACGAATTTTTAACACATTTAATCCAATGTGCAGCCGTTGATCTGCTTGTTACAAATGTGCGTGCACAACGTAAAGTTAAACAAACAACATAAAGTTAAAAACATAGTACGTAAGCAAACAAACACACGTACATGATGTAAAAACGCAAAAAAATAAAATAAATAAATTTCATGACTATTTCTTATTTTTGCAGCAAAAGATCGTTTTATGTTATATAAAAAATTTAACAGTATTTATTTTCAATAAAAATTATAAATAGCTTGTTTTTTATGTTTCCCAGCTATCTATATGTCGACATTTCATAGGAACTACCCTAATCATCAGTAGACTTTGGAAATTTTTGAAAGATATTCTCAAACATTCAACTTTATATCCCAACAATATAAATAAATTGTTGAGAATTTAAAAGAAAAATGCTCTAATAATACCTGTCAAAACACAAAAAACAAGCCTTTTCATTTATACACCTCTCTAACATTTCTTTACACCTTTCAAACAAATGAACAACCGTTGGTTGCTACGATTTGCTTTTTGAAAGTATCGAAAAGCAGAGAACAAAAATTTAAACAATTAAGTTTTTTATTCGCTATTTTTAGCTTCTACCATTTATACCAATAAAAATTATAAATAGCTTGTTTTTTATGTTTCCCAGCTATCTATATGTCGACATTTCATAGGAACTACCCTAATCGTCAGTAGACTTTGGAAATTTTTGAAAGATATTCTCAAACATTCAACTTTATATCCCAACAATATAAATAAATTGTTGAGAATTTAAAAGAAAAATGCTCTAATAATACCTGTCAAAACACAAAAAACAAGCCTTTTCATTTATACACCTCTCTAACATTTATACACCTCGCTAAAAATAGCGAATAAAAAACTTAATTGTTAGTATTTATTTTCAATATTTCGATAACAATTTGTTATCATCGTCAGGAAAATTATTATATTAATTTTCCTGACGATGATAACAAATTGTTATCGAAATATTGAAAATAAATACTGTTAAATTTTTTATATAACATAAAACGATCTTTTGCTGCAAAAATAAGAAATATTTACCAAAACAAGATCAAATAATTAAATATTAAAGATAAATTTCATGACGTTAAATAGTTGTGTTTTTCATGTGCACGAAATAAGCTATGAGCCACCGCATATAGTGTTGATTACTTATCTTTGCAAAGATTGAGAAATTCCTACGTTTAACTATTTATTTACTAGCGCAATTTTTTTTTTTAATTTGAAAAATTCTAGAGGTCTAAACATTGAAAACCTCAAAAAAAATTAAGATTTTCACCAACTTCGTGCAATTATGTAAAAAGAAAAATTTTGTTTTTTTATCTTATTCGGTATTTTTATTATTAATAAATATATTACATATTTTTTCGAACTTAAGGTCTTTTGGAGCTTTTGTTTTCTTTATATTAAGAAGAAAGAAAGTATCGGAATAAAGAAATAAGCAATAATAAACATATTATCAAAAAATATATATAAAATTATTAACTTTAGTGTGAAAGCAATTAAATCACATAATTGATAGAAACCATTTAAAAATATAGCGCAACAATTTAGAAATTAACGAAAAATAATTAAGAATGTGCAAAATACAAAAAGCAAATGCATAAAACTAAATATTTTACATATATCTTATGTGTTATGAGACAATGAGAAAAAGTGTTTGGAAAGTAAATAATTTTCCATTTGAACTCACCAAGCCAAGAAATAATTCGTATAACACAACTCCATAACTCCACCAATCTGAACGAAATGTTAAAGGACGTTCAGGAGCAACAAAATGTTCTTCCAATGCTTTGGGACTCAGAGTCTTATGAATACAGCAGTCTGACGAAACACCTTCATTTTGATAAAAATATGTTAACAATAAGTGACCGTTTTCATTTAATAACAAATTATCCAAATTGAGATCACTAAAATAAAAAAAAACAGATCTTTTCAAGTTAAATTCAATTATGAAAATATTTAAGATCTTTCATTTCAATTTAAAATCTTAGCTTTATGGAAAAAATTTATAGAAATTTATTACATACATACATACCTTAAGATTACACTCTTTTCATGCAAAGCATGTATGGCTATAAGTAACTGTTGCGACCACAATTTCACTTGACTTTCTGCTACTTTGAACTGAAAATTTGTAGCTCTTCTAGGGCTTTTGACAAGAGATTTGCTGGGCGACTCTAGGTTTTTTATAGCTTCTAATGTATTTGATACCGATTGTAGTAATAGCTTTGAGTTTTTAACCAAATCATTGACTTCTAAAGTGTTGTTAGTCATGGAAGAATTAAATAATTTTTCGTTTGTATTAATTTGTCCAAAAGAATGTGTTTTGTTTGAAAAGTGCACATAATCAATCAACTTTCCTCCTAAAGCCAACTTTAGAAGCAAAAATATTTTTTGGTCGGATTGAAAAAATGCCAATAAATCCACCATATAAGGGACATGTTGAGGTAAAAACACAGTTTGCGTGGGTGAATTGCTGGAAGGTTTTTCAATGCCTTTCATAACATAGGATGGCTTTAAAGGTTCTGTTATACATGTGACATGTAGTACTTTGTTACTCAGCACCTGATTAACTTTATATTTAGCCATATGGTTCCAAGGTCTCTCCAAATAAAGGCCAGACGAATCTGAAGCTGTATTGCCAGAAACATCTATAGACAACTGAAAATTATTTTTGGGAGAGGATGTGTATATTCTGAGGTAATTTCTCAAGAACCGTTCGTGAATGTCTTCCGCACGTGCTAAGTACTTGGATATTTTAGCTTTTGCTATAAATTTTCTTTCTTCATTATTGTCATCTTTAGAACCATATAATAGTATATCAACTCCTTTTTTGTAACGGTCATGGGCTTCCGTGTATTCTAAATTGGCTTCAGCTTGCACAGCCTGTGAAAACTCTAAAGCTGCTTCGTAAATATAATCGCTATCATCGCTTTCTATAGAGGCCATTGGGGTCAGAAAATGTTTTGGATGCTGATTAACGTTTGATGTATATTCAATTTTAAGGCTCTCATCTTCATCCTCCTCCTCATTGCCATCACCTTCCCCCAATTCAAGTTTTACTATTCCTCCGTTTTCTTCATTTCTTTCAACTGATTGAGGTTGTTGTAGTGCTGTACATTTTTGCTCATCGCTTGCTGTTAAGCTCTTCTTATCTGAAAGATCTTTACAGGCAAAACCTACTTGATCTTGTAATATTTCAAAATTTATATTTAAACCTCTAACGGCCTTATGAACCAATGATTGTATTTTATTTGAGGGCGTTGTTTCATTAAAAAATTGAGCAAAAGCATGACATTTGTACAAGACTGGGTATTGGGCGGCACAATTTAAGAGATGCAATATATATTCTTTCCTCTTTTGAATCACATCATTATCGAATCGTTTAAAAAAAGAACAGTCAATAGGCTCTGGCAAATATCCGGAAAGCTGTAGACTTTTATGGCGCTTCTTTAGGTCCCGATGCAAACGTTTAATGTCATGAAAACGTCGCCATACAACAATTTGTGTTAAAGCCTGCGGTAAAGATCTAGGAAATACCTGCCAAATTTGAACAAAAATTTATTGAGACACCCGGAATATTGACAAAAAAAAAAAAAACTTACAATTGAAGTTATTTTATACAGTGTGTAACCACCCTTGTGTGTTTGTGTATCCGTAACTGTGAAATTGTGGATCCAGCCTCCCAAATCAGGAGCCATATTGTAAAAAAATTATCACCGTCTTAAAAATATAATTTATTTTAGCTGATGTAAAACGTCGTTTCCAGTTAAAATGCTCTTTTAAAGTGTTATTTTATACTATAAAACCCTCTTATTGTATCACTACTCAGATAATATTTTCCAATTAGCCAAACAAATAAACACGATGCTTCTTCTTGATTTGAGCAACCATCCATAAGGTATGATAGCTGTTATCAAAACTTGAATTAACGGTATACCATGGTGTGTTAATATTTACAAGTTGGCAGCGCTATGGTATATAACCAAGGTGCATTAACGTGTATAAGGTAGCAGCGCTACGGCATATGGAAGTTTTTTGCTACTGGTAATATGCTATTTACGTCAAATGTATTGTTTACATTTTTGAAAGTGAATTTAGTAGTTTCACCTGAATTAAATATTTAAAAATTACTTTGTGAACATAAAAATAATTCAAATAATTGTGATAAAACTTACAAATATTTTTGACAATCATAGCTTACCACATGCCTGTTGTTGTATTGCTGTCATTTTGCTCTAGTACTGTCACCTTGTAGACGTTAATGCGTGATATGCATCATATAACAAAGTATATTTACAGCCAGTTTACCAATCTCAACAGAGTGCTTGCGTTCGGAATCTAAGCGAAAGAAAATTTGGTTCGTCTAACTTTTTTTATTCGAACGAAGTGTCAGAACTCCATGAAAATACATAAGAACATTTGAACGAATAATAGTGAGATAGGTAAACCCAAATTGATTCAAATGTGATTAGCTTTCTTTCGCATTCATTTTCTTTCGAAATTGGTAAACTGGCTATTAATAAAGTAGCCGCTTCGCTACAATAAGAACAGCTTTAAGACACATTGCATGTATTTTGTTTTTGCAATGAGACCAATATGTCAAAAGCATGTGACAAGCTTAAAAGTTAATTGAATTTTATGTGAAAAAGTGAAAAGGTCTTTTAAACATAGAAAACTAGTATAATTAGATTACAAATAGATATTATTTTGGTGAAATAATTATTATGAAAAACTTTTTACATATTTTACTGCCACTTTCTCTGTTTCGAACAAATATTTTCATTCGCATAAATACATTTAAAACAAAAACAAATTTTCCAATTTTGTTTTTGTTTCAAATGTTTTTATGCGAATGAAAATATTTATTCGAAATAGTGGAAGTGGCAGTTAAGCTCACTTTTCACAGATTTTAGCCATAAAAAAACTTTTCTTTCGCAATAAATAATTTTGGCGCGTGCAAAATTGTAAAAAAAACAACAATGCAAACAAACAAGAATATAAACAACTTTTGACAATTAGGTTCGACTGACGAGGTTACCTTATTAAGTGTACCCTGGGGCCAAATTCCGCAACGATGAAATTTGAAATGTTCACCAATTTCAGTGTTCACTTTTTTTTTGAGCCCGCAATGGTGAGAATGAATAATTTTGACATTTCAAGTGTACACTTAATAATAATTTTTTCACCCAAAAATCTTCGGTGAATTTTAGTTTTTAGACTATCGCACTTAGACTATCACACTTTGTATTAAGACTTGTCAAAAAATCAAATAATACATGCAAGTGTGATAGTGTGAATGTAAAGCGTTATGAAAATGAGAAATAATACGGTAAAAGATTTGACATCCCATAACACTTCACCATTTTTAGAAATTTGTTTAAACAATAAGATTTTTATTGGTTCAGGGTGCACGCAATATACTTAATTTCGAAGGACACTCTTGGTTGAGAAGGAGGGACACCCTTGCCACCATCAGAACGTTAAATAGGTGATTTCACCGATATTGACCGTGCAAAATAAAACATTTTTGTCTAGCATTGGATGGACTTAATTAATTTTATGTATTTAGTTTTAAGATTTGAATACTTATTGTTAGTTCACTTTGTGAAGATTCAATAAACAAATAAATGAGAAAAAAAAATTGGATCAGGGTTACATTTTTTGCAAAAGCAAATAATAAAAATAATAAAACCAGACGATAAGTAAATTGGCTGTTTATTTTCAAGTCATATTCCCTCTTTTACTTTAGGTGTGATAGTGTGAAAACAAAATTTAATGGTGCGTTAGATTTTTTGACAGTCGCAACAAATATCTTTAGATTTTTGTCCCACAAAATCCAATCAAAATCTTAAGACTTGTGTATAGTCTGAAACGCACTTTGTTGAGAATCCAACTGATTGGCTATTTGCTTCGTGTGATCTGGCAAGCCTAAATCAGTTTTTGAGCAAAAACACCACATACACATATGCACATACATCTTAAATGTTTGTATTCTAATTAGATAGTTTTGTATTTTCCCCTTTTAATCGGTTGAGAACATTCAAGGCGTCAGGTTGTGTAAAACTTCTTTAACGGAATAATAAATGAAATAAAATTACAAAGGAAGTTGATAATGTTTTTATATTCGTGGGATTTCGCTGTTGTCTGAAGTGGACTGGACATTTGATTAATTTAATAGGTTATGGGCCCAGTCTATGCCTAGTTGCTGCAGTGTAATTCAATTGATACTATAACAATATACAGAATGGATAAAGTTAAAAGAAATATAAAGCCATTTGATGGTGAAAAGTATTCCATATGGAAATTCCGGGTAAAAGCACTTTTGAGTGAAATAGGTGCGTTGAAGGTGGTTGAAGAAAATTCCGAGAAGAAGACAGAAGAGGAAATAAGAATGGAACGAAGTGCAAAGAATATAATAATTGAATACTTAAGCGACTCTTTTCTTGGATTTGCAACGAGTGAATGTACGGCAAAGCAAATATTTGAAAATTTAGATGCAATCTATGAAAGAAAAAGTTTAGCCACACAACTATCCGTCCGAAAGCAGTTGCTGTCTTTGAAACTCAAAGGAGACACTTCCTTGCTGAGCCATTTTAACATCTTTGATGATTTTATTACCGAGTTACTTGCGTCAGGCGCGGAAGTACAGGAAATGGACAAGGTGTCTCATTTGCTTTTAACTTTGCCGTCATCATATGATGGTGTCATTACGGCAATTGAAACATTGTCAGAAGATAAATTGACACTAGCGTTTGTCAAAAATAGACTTTTGGATCATGAAATAAAATTGAAGCATGTCAGTAAAGATACCAGCTTGAAAGTCTTACGAGCAGTAAATGAAGAAAATAAAGGGTTCAATTTTCAAAGTAAAAGTGGAAAATTTCAGAATCAAATAAGATTTAAATCAAAGAATAGGTTAAAGAATAGAGCTAAGTGTTTTCATTGTGGCAAGGCTGGACATATGAAAAAGGACTGTTTTATATATAAAAGAAAGAAGGAAAGAGAGAACAATGGCAATGGAGAAAACAACAAGCGTGCACAAATGGCTACAGGGCAGTCTGAACAAATAGAGTCAGGGTTTGCATTTATGATGAAACGAACAAGTACAAAGGAAGAAACAATTTCTTTTCTGTTGGACTCTGGGGCATCTGATCATATAATTAATGATGAAAACTTATTCAGTAATGTTGCTGTTTTAGAATCACCAATTAAAATTTCTGTAGCAAAATGTGGTCAATTCATTTATGCGACAAAGAGGGGCACAATGGAATCGTGTTGTGATTCATGTGCGCAGATTAGTTTGAAGGATGTGCTGTTCTGCCCGGATGTTCCCCAAAATCTAATTTCAGTAAAAAGAATGCAGGATTCTGGTCTTACTGTTGTATTTTATCCAGGAGGTGTAACTGTAAGTAGAAATAATAAAATTGTAATAGAGGGGCAATATTTTGATAATGTTCCCGTTGTACGATTTGTGATACCAGGAAGGGTATATGCATCAAGGGCGAATAGGATAGGTAGTTATACTTTGTGGCATGAGAGATTAGGGCACATAAGTAAGGGAAAATTTTTGGAGCTTAAAAATGGATCTATGTTCGAAGATATTGATATACTTGGGAATGTACAACCAAATGATGAGTTATGTGAGGCCTGCATAAAGGGGAAACAAGCAAGACTTAGTTTCCAAAGATTCAAGAATAAGGATCACATTAATAGGCCATTATTTGTTGTACATTCAGATGTATGTGGCCCAATATCACCTGCAACATTAGACGGGAGAAATTACTATGTTGTTTTTATAGACCAGTATACACATTACTGTAGTACATATTTATTAACTTATAAGTCTGAGGTTTTTACAGTTTTCAAGGATTTCATTGCTAAGAGTGAAACACATTTTAATTTGAAAGTTGTGAATTTTTACATTGATAACGGCAGGGAATATTTATCAAATGAGATGCGAGAATTTTGTGTTGAAAAAGGTATCAGTTACCATTTGACAGTTCCACATACTCCACAATTGAATGGTGTGTCCGAAAGGATGATAAGATCTATAACAGAAAAAGCTCGCGCTTTGGTTATAGGGGCGAAATTACAGAAATGTTTCTGGGGTGAAGCTGTACTAACAGCCACATATTTGATAAATAGAAGCCCAAGTAATGCTTTAAAGGATTTTGTGAAAACACCATATGGAATGTGGCACAATAAGAGACCAAATTTGAAGTATCTGAAAGTATTCGGTTCGACAGTATATGTCCATATCAAAGTTAGAAAAAGGAAATTTGATGAGAAATCATGGAAGGGTATACTGGTCGGATATGAACCGAATGGTTATAAAGTGTTTAATGTGGAAACTGGAAGGTTTGCAATTGCAAGAGATGTTGTTGTTGATGAAGAAACCATGATTAATGCTAGAGCTGTGAATGAAACTGAACATATCAAGTTTCAAAATGAGAAATTTGAAGGTTTATCTGACACCAGCAAGAATGGTGATCATTTGGAAATAAGTGATATTCCTGAAACCTGTCAAAATGAGAAATCTGATTCTTCATCAGATGTACAGCCTAGTGAAATGGTAGATGATAAAAAGATCGCCGATTCAGAAAAAATTGGTGAAACAACATGTAGTTCTAAAAATGAGGAATTTGATTCGCAGTTATATATTAGAAAAAGCAATAGATTAAAAGATAAACCAAAGGCATCTTATAGGGATATTTTGAATAATTATGTTTTGTCTGCTCAATCTTTCATAAGTAGCACACCGATATCATTTGATGATATCAGAAATAGGATAGATAGGAAACAATGGGAAGAGGCTATTAAAGAGGAGTTAGTTTCTCATTCATTGAATGGAACATGGTCGCTTGTTCAAATGCCAAACGATAAAAATGTAGTGGATTGTAAATGGGTATTTACAATAAAACATGATGAACTGGGTAGGCCGATTAGGTACAAGGCTAGGCTTGTAGCACGTGGTTTTACACAGGAGTACCTGACTGACTACGATGAGACTTATGCCCCAGTAGCTAGAATTTCTAGTTTTAGATTTATTATGTCTTTGGCCAACCAATACAATCTGCAAGTGCATCACATGGATGTGAAGACTGCCTTTTTAAATGGTGTGTTAAAGGAGGAGATTTATATAAAAGTACCTCAGGGCTTAGCTTGTGGTAGCAATCAGGTTTGCAGATTGAGAAAGTCAATTTATGGCCTCAAGCAGGCTGCCAAATGTTGGTTTGATATATTTGAACAAGCATTAAAGGGTATAGGCTTTGTTAATTCACCTGTGGATCGTTGCATTTACATTCTTGACAAAGGTAACAATTTGGAGAACATATACGTTTTGTTGTATGTGGACGATTTAGTCATATCAACCGGGAATATTCAAACTTTACATAGCTTCAAATCATATCTGATGGGTAAGTTTAGAATGACTGATTTGTCGGAGATTAGGTTCTTTATTGGTATAAAAATAGATAGAATTAACGGTCAGTTGAATTTAAGTCAATCTGCTTATATTAGAAATGTTCTATTGAAATTTGAAATGGATAAATGTAATGTTGTAGGCTCGCCTCTGCCCAGTAAACTTAATTTTGATGCGTTGAACTCAGATGAGAGATGTGATGCGCCGTGTCGAAGCTTGATTGGATGTTTAATGTACATAATGCTGTGTACAAGACCGGATCTGAGCGCATCAGTAAGCATATTGAGTCGATATAGCCACAGGAATAACCCTGAGCTTTGGATTTGCTTGAAAAGAGTTTTGAGATACCTTAAGGGAACAATCGACTTGAAACTGACATTTCAGAGGAATGATATATATAATGATCTTCTTGTTGGGTATGTTGACTCAGACTGGGGGGGAAATGAAATTGATAGAAAGAGCACAACGGGTTATTTGTTTAAGATGTTCGGAACTAACCTGATATGTTGGAATACAAGGAAACAGAACTCGGTGGCCGCCTCATCAACAGAGGCAGAATATATGGCTTTGTTTGAGGCAGTTAGGGAAGCACTTTGGCTGAAATCACTGTTGAAAAGTTTTGTTATAGAATTGAAAGAACCGATCAGATTATATGAGGATAATCAGGGTTGTATAAGCATTGCGAATAACCCCTCCTGTCACAAACGTTCTAAACATATAGACATAAAATATCATTTTTCAAGGGAACAAGTAGAAAATAAACTAATAAAAATTGAGTATATTCCTACAGGTAAGCAGATCGCGGATATTTTAACAAAGCACCACGGTTTATTGAACTAAGAGACCAAATGGGATTAACTGATTGATGAGAGGATTGGATTTTCTGAATACTATATTAACCTATACATATACTAATATTATATATCATTTACTTGCTTCAATTTAATTCATAGTATACTCTTATGTATGGATTTTAATTTCAGTTTTGTTTATTTATCGATTGATTTTAATTCATTAGTTTAAGACATATTTTGTATGGATAGAGGTCTGATTGGGTTTTTCTGGGTTTTCCCAATCCTTGCAACAAATGTTGGACCGTGTTGTTACTCCCAGGAAATACATGACTTGGCACTTTGAATATCGACACTTTTTGGCTGCTAATGTGTGAATGATGCGTTTTTGAGGAGGTGTGTTGAGAATCCAACTGATTGGCTATTTGCTTCGTGTGATCTGGCAAGCCTAAATCAGTTTTTGAGCAAAAACACCACATACACATATGCACATACATCTTAAATGTTTGTATTCTAATTAGATAGTTTTGTATTTTCCCCTTTTAATCGGTTGAGAACATTCAAGGCGCCAGGTTGTGTAAAACTTCTTTAACGGAATAATAAATGAAATAAAATTACAAAGGAAGTTGATACTGTTTTTATATTCGTGGGATTTCGCTGTTGTCTGAAGTGGACTGGACATTTGATTAATTTAATACACTTTAATGGGTATCAATCACGAAATTTTTAAATCGTCAAGCACACGTATACGAAACTGACAGTAAGCATATTGTAATGAATTTGCTATGTGTATAACTAAGTGTGGCACCTCTGAAAACTTAAAAGCAACTCTAACATGTAAAATCCGCATTATTATTAGAACTGCCAACCATAATTCATTTTCAAAGCTACAAAGATACACAAAAATAAAGATAACAGTACAACATTTATTAAATGAGATAAATATTAGACGTCTTTGTGTGTGTTAAAAAGAGATGACTACCTAAGTCTTTATAGGTGCGGCCATATTGATTGTAGCAAGCGACATAGAATGAAAAACTAGTGTGTCGGTTCTATACAAATCGAAAAAAGCAGCGGCGGCGTGAAGACAGAGGCAATCATCAACCATATAAAAAGTGTGTATTGAATTGAAAAATAATTAAAAAATTCAAATAAATGAAAACAGAAAATAATAATGCAATAAAAACATAAATTGCCATAGAATTTATAGTGATTGTAGTTAATTAACAGACAAATAAACAAACAAATTTCTTTCTCTCTCTTCTCTGACCAGGATTATCACAGCGACGACCATACCCTGCGTACACCCAACGACATTGAAAAATACAACAAAAAAAATATAGAAGCGGCGCTTGTCAGAGAATTGTAAAAGAAAAACGTAGTAGAGAAAAAAAAGTCGATCAAAAACGTTTAAAACAGAAAGAAAAAGTCGGAACGAAGGCGACGAATAATTTTTTTTTGAAATTACACAAAAAAAAAAAAAAAAAAAACAACGACGCCGGGATAAACGAAATCTTTTATTAATTTTAGATTGGAAAAAAATCAAGAAAAGGATTTTTTATAAAACAAATTTTATTAACTTCTACACAAATCAATTTTTGCACAATGTCTGAACGTGAAAATAATGTATACAAGGCTAAATTAGCCGAACAAGCAGAACGCTATGATGGTGAGTAATTTAGAAAAAATAATGTTCAAATTTTTTTTTTTAGAGTAATAGATTTTCGTTCTGAAAAGTACAATTTTTTGTAGACGGCTTTCTGTTGGAACACGGATTAATTAAATAGGGCAAATGGGTTTTATAGATTTCATTCTAGCATGTGCTTATTTTTATGAAAGTCTGGATTGTATTTCGCTTTACTGAAGATTTGGTGCGTCACAGCACTCGCTATTAGTCAAGAAGGTATTAAAAATCTGAAGAATCTTAAGAAATGCAATCAAAAACCAGTTTTTATTACCGGCTTGGTTATATCGTCTTCCCAAATTTTTTAAAAATGTAAGATGATTTTTTCAATGCAGACGTAAAAATTTTCGCTTAAAAAATCAGGTGTATACATAATTTTCCATATAGAGTTGAATAAATCTACGTGTAAGGGTGGGGGTTAAAACTCCAAGAAAATGTTAGGGTGGTGCCATCAAATATTACCATATATTTAATGTTAATTTGCTATTTGAAAAAAAGTTAATACCGAGTTTTATTTTGTAATTTTTTAAATAAAAAAATATTCTGGAAAAAATGTGGTTTTTTCTTTTATTAACATCATCGTTATTATCTTCGTCATCATTGAGTTCTTTTTTGCAATATCTTCTATTTCACTTGTTTTACTCACTGAATACATATGTATATCCTGTTAGCGTGAATAGTTCAACCAGATACTGACTTGTTCATATAAGTCTCTGTTCGCACAAAAAACCTTATTTATATAAAACGTTTCTAAATTTTTCTTTTTGCTTAATTTTATTCATTTTGGAGTTTTATTGTGTTTTTTTTTTCGTTGTTTGTTTCTTTCCATTTATACAAGCGCGAAAAATCGATGAATGAATCGATCGCTGTTGCTCTGTGCGTCAAAAGTCGTTGCAAGTGCAAAGGTGTGTGTGTTTAGTAACTGAGTTGCCATAGTGATTTATTTTACAATAGCTATGGTTTTTTCGGAAATCATTTCCATTGTAATAACCGTTCTAAACAGATTTTTTCGAATAACAAAATGAACTAATAGAATTGTTATTTGGAAACTGAAAACTTTATATTAAACAATGTAAAAAAATCCCATTTGCGTTAACTTCTTCATTTTGTAGATTTTGGAATTCATTCGGTCATTACCTATAGAACTTTTTGGCAATAATTTACAGTTTTCGCTATGCAAGTCGTATTGGCTGAGCGGATCAGCTTTTAGAGAATGGGGTGAAGTAGTTTACCTTACCCTGTTCTCTAAAAGCTAATCAGCTGAGTCAATAAAACTTGCATAGCGGAAATTGCTAGTAATCAAACTTAAAAATTTTGATTTTAGCATTTCTTAGGTTAAAAAATTAACAAATCCCTAATTGGTTTGAAAAATTCAAATAGGTATAATAAATGTAAAATCTTGACATTCTAAACACAAAAAATCGAAAGTTTCAAAAGTTACAATACGTAGGTATCTATGAATAGGAATCATCATAAGACGCATTTCATTTAATGCAGATATATTTTGGTCTTCAAATAATTAATGGTCCAGGCATATAACCTAATTGGACTAGACGTAAGAACCGCAAGATAACGCCTCATGTTCTGAAGTAAACTGGTTAAATCTTTGTACTGAAATAAATCTAAACTAAAATCTAACTGAATTCTAACTAAACTAAAATCTTAGAACAAAAGCCTCAAAAACTAATTTTCTAAACGCTTGCATACCTATAAAATATTGGAATAAGATTGATAAATTAGTCAATTTTCTAGTTTTGACGTTATAGCTTCAATACTGATTAGTTTCAATTAATAAATATATGTACCTATAAACATTTTTTTAAAGTAATAATGTACCTACGCTTGGATTATTTAATGTATATATCATTGTCTTGGTGTGGCGAATTCTACTTTACTCCAGATGCCTATTACCATATTTATTTATTTATTCATTCAATAATATACCTATAATAAAAAGCCTATTTGGCCAATTTCATGGTATTATACAGTAAAATATAAAATAGCAATATAGAATACTGACTGCAAAAATTATTTTAGAATTTACAAAATAAAAGTAGACTATTAAAATACATATAGTTTATTTATTATAAATTTGTTATTATTTATCACATTATTGACACCTGCAGCTGCAAAGACAAACTTGGTTATAGCATCCTTTTTAGGTAGGAAAATGTTCCAATATTTATTTTATAATAATATGTAATTTTCTGTCGGTATAGACGTAAACTATTTGCGATTAAAAAATATTTTACATTTTGTTTAAAAAATTTAGTTACAATGTAGGTACAAAGATATGTAGTTGATAACAGTGGAAGGTACTTTTTAGGTTCTATAAACAACGTGATATTGAAGTGGATTGTAAGGAATATTTTTCAAAGGATACTGGTTGAAATATGTGTTTTCAATATTTCTCATACAGGTTGCCGATATCTAAATTAAATTGTAGAAAAACTTGCTTCCATAAGTATGGGAAAAACTTATGGTTCACAGCTTATAAGCAAATAAATTTTCAATTTTGGCATTAAGTAAAAATTTCATGGTTAATATTCTTATTTTATAAAGCACAATAGAAGATATGAAAATTCAATGTCTGGCATCTCAATCCAGTCTTTTTGAACTACTTGCACAAAGTTGCTGGCTGCAAAATAATTTTTTTAAGTTTTGTAGTCTAATCACCGCTTACGATATCGAATTAACTATCGTATAGAATAACATGACGATACATCTAGACTATGGCATGTCGGATCGTAATTTAAACAAAATGTAATAGATCGAAGAAAAATTAAAAATTTCTGTAATATTGCTCCATATCGTATGCGGTTATTTAACTCCAGATACTGAATTGCGCACAGGCTGGGCATTTTCTTACTACTATATGACCACACGGGTACACAGCATAATAGGAAAAAATCCATAAATACCATAATCTTTGATCCACCATGCCTTACACTTTTCCTGGCGCACTGTGGTTGACAAGTTGAAAATGATGGGCGATGAACATTTCGTCTTACGGGCACAAATCTCATTTAGAAATTCCATATATAGGGTGTGTCATAATACAACGACAAGACGAAACAGAGTGGCAAGACTGATTATAAATATCATTGGAAAAATCTTGAAAGAAATATAAAAAAAGATAATGTGGCTTCTGCGAATAAAAATCGTTTGAACGGAGTAAAATGTTTTGTTTTTGGTTTTTTTTTAGATTTCTTTTCTTCAAATTTTTCTCATTATGGTAAAGCTATGTACACACGGCTGTCAGATGTTACAATATTGTAAGATCTGGCAACATGCTGACAATGTAGTGACAATGAAAAATTGTCCCGCAGAAGTAAATTGTGTGTTCAGACGATCGTAAGAAAATCTTACAATTTCACTGTCAGACTATGGCCTGACCAATAATTCATCTGACAACAAAAATTGTCAGTTCACACGGTTGTCAGATTGTTAGATGAAGAAAATTGCCAGACATTTTGAAAGCATTGCCACTTATGTATATCAACAACTATCTGCTTGGCAGTGTTGTCCATTAAATTTTTTTCTGACAATGATGCCATTGTCAGGTGCATTAATTTTATACATCTGACAATTACAACAGAGCTTACGATACCAGCCAATTATCTGGCAATGCCGACGAAGAGTGTTCTCACGATTGTCAGATGCCTGACAACATTATCGTCTTACAATTGATTGACAATGGTTTTTCTGACAACGTTGTAAGTTAAAAATTGGCAGTTCACACGATTGTGATACATTTTCAGACAATTTTACTGGCAATATTGTAAGATCTTACAACCGTATGTACGTAGCTTAACAATAAATCTTGTCACTCCGTTTCGGCTTGACGTGTAGTTCTGGTATACCCTGTATAAAAGAATTCCATGTACACACAAATCAAGGTTATATTAGTGATATTGCTATTTTAATGCTCGTAACTGTGTATGTATGTTATGGATACCTAGGTATATGGTCTTAAATTAACTGATTCCATATATTTTTAATTATGTATTTCCATATACACATTTAAAAACAGCACAACACCACAAATCAAGGTTCTGTTAGTGATATTGCTATTTTAATGCTCGTAACTGTATATGTACATATGTTATGGTTACCTATATAGTTTTAAATTAACTGATTCTATATTGATGAAGCAAATAATGGTGTCATCCATTCTTTCCATTCAAGTATTTTTTACCCTTTGTTGCTTATCATTCAAGGTACTATTTTGTGAAAATGTGTTCAAAATTTAATTTACGTCAATACTTATCTTTATTATATACCATTATTTCTTTTTTTTAGTTTAATTTTTACTGTATTAAATGCTCAGCTATAGGGGATGTATTGGTTCTCGTGACCTACAGAAACGTATTATCACACCCTAAGCTAGTAACAACAACTTCGCTAATTCTGTTTCATTTAATTTTGAGTAATATTTTTACTATACCTACCTATCAAGAGTTTTTAAATACTGCAGTCTATGACAGATAAGCTCTTGGCTATTTATTTTATTTATACTCGCAGTAAAGTATATTAGTTCACAAAATAATAATTGAGAAAATAAAAAGCTTTATCAGTTTTAACGTTTTTTAAAGAAAATTTGTTAAATTATAGTTCATTAAATTGCACAAAATTTGGCTTTAGAGGTTGTAGGTATCATATTAATTATTTACATACATACTTACATACTTATCTGTAAATCTGCTGTAGATTTTATAGAAATATCATAAGATATTGTAAGCAGTCGTTAGTATGTGAAGCATATGAACACGTTTTAGTGAGTAATGAAGTATATCAATAAAATTTCTGTTATTCTTTAATATTTTTTTTTTCAAATATCTGTACATTTTACCCCGTATTATGTAGACATGTGTGTAGATATATACTTTGTGTACAGTGATATATACCGGTATTGGATTTGTCTTGCTCACACGCATGTGTATAATGTATCTTTGTACAACAGTGTCAAAAAAAGTTAAAAGTTGTCTGGCATTTCTTGCTGTTGCTAGTTTTTTTTTTGTTGGTGTTGAAAGCTTTTTTTATATTCTGGTATGTAGTATTGTTAGTTGCTTTTACCTTTGTTTCTATCAATACGGAACATTTTAGCCAGTAACAGAATGTGTTCTTTCACATTTAATTCTCTTTTTTAAATGCTATGTTAGAGATATGATTTCTTCTAAATTAAACTGACTGTGTTACTTTTTCAAGGTATTTTTATAAGTTTGGCCGGCCGTTCGTCATCTTGTTAAATAAGTCACGATTATTTTATATTTCTTATTGTTCCATCCATCGTTTGGATGCGTAGTTTATTAGGGAGTAGTGGACAAGAGTTTTTTGAACTTTATAGATACATACATATGTATATATACATAAATAAACAGATATATTAAAAGAAAATATAACAGTAAGGTTAATTAGTGTATTTATTAGCCACATCTTACAAAAAAAAAGCGGGAATTGTAAAGGTAAGGTAACTATAGAACAAATCGCTCTTTTATTGCAACATAGTCATAGCGTTAAGTAAAGCATTGACATTCATTCGACTGTCAAATGCTTACTAGGATTTTATTCAAGTGATTTTTATCTGCAACTATTATTGAAATACTCTCAAGCATCCACTTAAAATTAATACGCACATATCGCTCCTTTATTGCAACATAGTCTTAACTAAAAAAAGCTTATCTTAGAACATTTCTTTGAAAATATCTCTTAAAGTAAACAGTTTAAAAGAAATTTGAATAAAATTTTGTCACAATATAAACGGTAGTGGTGTTAACAATTCTGCATTGTTAACTCCAAAAGCACATTTTTTGGGAAATGACTATGTTCCAATAAAGGATATATGTATATTGATATACTTACATGACATATGTACATATACATATGTATATGTATACATAAATCTTTGCGATTTTATTTCTATTGTTTCTTTAATTACCGTTGTTTAATCGCAATTTCCACTATGTAAAACTTATTGCTGCGCTGATTAAACTTATGAACGGGGTGAAGTATTTTACTCATGAGGCAAAATAACTCATCCCGTTCTATAAAGGTTTAATCAGCTCAGCAATAAGACTTGCTTGGTGGAAATTGTGAATTAGACGTCGTGAACTTCCTTATCCTTTTTAGTGTTAGCTAGAAGATACCTATAAAGAATGCTTTAATTCTAGGAATATATTGTCTAATCACATGTTTTCAATATGGCGAGCACGACATGCCACTTCGATGGGTCTTTCAGAATGAAAATTATACTAACAGTTGATAGTAGTTAGTCGCAAATCCTGTAGTTGGTGAAAGTTTGGTTGAAGGCCAAATCTTGAGTTGGCCAACCCTCTCTAAATGTTTCCCAAAGGGAATCGTTTCACAAGTTTGAAACGTAGGGTCGGTATAATAACATTATAATAATAAGTAGGAGCTTATGAATTGCTAGAAATTGGAGTGCGAATCAATACCAACCTCTGTATGAATCAATCTCGTAGAATACCACCAAAACAAGTGTTAAAAGCTGTTTCAATTTCGAAGATATGAAATTATTCGTAACTTTTATTTTTTTTTCTTATTACATGCAGGGAAATGAAATCAATTATCGTTGCATTAATGATGATGAAGGACATGAAAAAATTAAACATAAAAAAAATAAATTATGGAACTTTGATTTACTTTTTGGAAAAGTTGTTTTCGTTTCGATTAAAATAAAAAAACCATTTTTGAAAAATGTTTTTTTATTGTAATGGAAATTTGAGTAATATTAAATATTATATGTATGTATGTATCTACATCAGCATTAAACCAGGACCAGTTTCTATGATTAGACGTACATATGTACAAATTAATTTTTCTTTATTGAAATACATATATTCTTATATTAGTTTTGACGTATGTGTGTATTATATGTTTGCGCATGTTTTAATTTCAAACATTTTACACCAGAGATTTGAATGACGCTTTCCATTTGTTTAACCTTGTTAACATTTCAATATCACAACTCAACATCACAAAGGACAGTGTACTTTTTAGTTCTGCTAACAGCTTTTCAATAACACTTAATACACATGTACATCCATTAAAAATTTAATTTAACTAATTAAATAATTGTAACAAAACAACAAAAACGTTAAAAACAAATTGTTTTAAAATGTCGTCTGATAAGAAAAGAAAACAGGAATAAATTCCAATAACTGATGATGTTATTAACAAAATTTAATTGGAGATTTTATTTTAATTTAAAGCAGTTAAACGGCTGCTAACTTATAAAATCATTCAACTTTGAGTAATATATGAGTATCTTATAAATCGATACAAGGGAATTTTTTTTATGTGTAGTACATACAGTGCTGGACAATTCAATAGAAACGATTTAAAAAAATTTTTTTATTGTTAGACGTCTAAAAATTATAATTTTTCCTAAATAAAACTTACAAGTATAGAATTTTACTATATAGATTCTGTTTGGTATATTAACAAGAAATAAATAACGTAATAAGGGGTTTCACGATGGGTAATGCAAACTGTGCAAACGATGCAAATGTGAGCAAATATACTTCGCTTTTTTCAAGCAAGAAAAAAATTTATGTATTTGCAATTTGCTAAATATTTTTGCAATAATATTCAATTGCAAACGTATGTAAACAATAGCATTTGGCAACAACAGAATTAGCGGCATATTGTTATTTGTGTATATGTAAGTACGTAAGTTGAAAATTTTAGCAATCTTTAAAATAAACTAGAAATTTAATAAAATGTTTAAAAACAAAAAACACCAAAATTCAAGTGCAAGAAGAGCAGAACTTTAAACAAGCAAAGACAGTAAGAAAAGCTCCAAATACAATTCAAACTTAACGCCTGAAGAACATTATTTGCATAAAAGTTTGCAATATTTTATTTTTCTCTGTTTTTGTGTATAATAGTAAACAGAAGTTTTTTTGTGTTTCCAGAACAATTTTCTCGAAACATTTGCAAAAAAATAAACGGGTATGCTCACGATTAACCATAATATACACTGCAAATTTACAAGTGGCAAATTTGCACAATAAACATAAAAAGTTTAAGTGTTAAAATTTGGGGAATTGGCAAAACAATGAAACCTAATATTTTTCTCCAAGAAATCATTGGCATTTTTAATAACAGCATCACATCGACGTTGCATTGGCCTAATAAATTTGTCAACTGTTTGCTTTAAAACCATTTGCTATGCATTTAAAACTACATTATTATTTATTTATTTATTCATTCATAACATGTAATACTAAGCCCATAGACACATTTTCTTTCCTTGTGTAATTACGATATCTTATTTTGTGATCTACAGTTTTCCATAGATTTTCTATGGGATTGAGATTTGCTGACTGGACAGTCGACTTCAAAACATGAACCTCATTGGGTTACAATGCTAGAAGTGTGTTTGGGGTCGTTGTCACGCTGAAACCTCAAAAGTAAGGCATGTCGTTCAAAATAGATATGTAGCCTACACCAGTTAATGAATGAATTGGGCGTATCACTAGTCTAGAAAAATATACCCAGACTACTATTTCCATCACCAAACCATCACTGCCTTGCATGTATACATATGTACTTTGGGTCTAGTCTCTTTCTATTTGGCCGTCTAACAAAGAATCTTCTGTTACTGCACCTTAAGTTATATTTGAATTAGTCTGAAAAAAGACAGAGTCCTATTTCTCTCTTGTGCAATTTATGTGTTATTCGGCAAGTTTTAAACGAGCGGTACAATTTTTTCGGATATCAAAGTTTTTTTCATAGCGCGAAAGCATCCAAAACACGATTCGCAAGCTCAACTAACTCTTCGTGAGCTAATATTTAATCTGAGAATATCTTGTAACCACTCCAAATGCTAGTTTTGGGTCTTTTTTGAACTCTCTCGTTCTTTATTTATCCTGCCTTGCAGTAGTTTTGCATGGTCTTTCTCCTGAATGCAGAGTTTGAAGAGTACATGTGTTACGAAATTCGTTGAAACTGCTGAATTATTTATTGAATATACTTACATCACAAATATTTTTGGTGTTAATCCAGCATTAAAATCATAATTATTTTTGTTTTTGCATCTCCGCTTATGTCAACTGTAGTATTTTCACTAATTACGAATTCGAGATTTTAATGCCTAAAATATTTAATAAAAATGAAGTTAAATAAATAGCTTTTAATATAACGGTTAGTTTTTTTCGTATCATATTTTGTCCAAAAATGTAAATCTTTCCATTGTTTTGCCAATACCACAAAATTGAACGCTAACTTTTGCTCCATAATTTTTTAAATTTGATCATTTACGTTCTATATATATATTTTTTTTTATTAATATATCAACAAAAAGAATCTAGAACGAAATTCTATACTTGTTAGTTATATTTAAGAAAAGTTTTAGATTTTCGACTTCTCACAGTAGAAAAATAAATTACGAAAAAGTTTCTATTGAATTGTCCAGCACTGTATTTCACAAATCGCACTTACGTATTGATAATTTCAGTATTTTTAAGTGGAACAGAAAGTTTAAATATTCGTAAAAGTGAAATTAAAATACGCCATTTGTTTTAAATAATGGATATTTTATTTACTAATCGCCGCTAGTGATATTTGTCACAAAAATTAAATTTCTTGGGGATACCTGAGTTTTTATAGCATTTATCAAACGTTTTTTAATAATCGCAACAATTCTGATTTGCGTAGTTCAAGACGTAAATTAGAGAAATCAAAACAACAGAATCTCAATGTTCAAAATATTACTCAAGCAATATAGATAGACACATGTTCAACATTTGATTCTCTTTTGATGTAACTTCTTTATATTTTATTAATAAAAAAAAAAAAACATTTTATTCAATAAAAAATCTTGCATTTTGTACAAAATTGTTTATTTTCTTGACGTTTCCTCAATACTGCCTAAATGGCGCTGAAGACAAATTCATAGATTTAACTGAATTTTTGTACGCATAAATATTTGGAAAACAAATTTTCTAAATGGTTCATTAGATCTCTTGGACTTTTGTTTTACATTAGAAATTCGGATGTATACATATATGTGTATGTATGTAAGTGTTCACGCACGTACATTTATGGACATTTCTTAAACATATAACTTCAACCTACTAGACATTTTCGCCCCAAATGAAAAATATTTGTTTGAGAATGGTCTTAAAACATCAGTTTTAAGGCGAAGCGTATCCATTCAAATAAAATATTGTACAAATAAGAATTCGTGACCGGTCATTTGACCGACATTGTTGACCGAAACATGGGTCACAACTTTCTATCAAGTTATTAAGGACAGTATGAAGAAAATGACCGAAAGTTTCGTGTACGTGTGATGTTCCTTCTACCACATTCTCAAAAATATTATATACATATAACACTTCTGTGAATGTGTTGGAAAATAACATTTAACTGTATTGGTTTCGGTCATCTATTTCTTGTAGGGTAAGCAACCCAACCAGAGGCTCTCAAAGCTGGTCGATATCGGCTTTATATTTAGTTTATATCAAGTTGTATTCAGTTAATATCAAAAAGCGATGAAACAAAAATATCGAGTCAACATTACTGTATACATCCCACAAGTTGGCCAAACAACTTAATATTCTCTTAGTGTTTATTTATATTAACATGTTTATAATAATCAGTGTTGTAAACTCGGTGCGTTTCGCACCGTTTTGGTGCTTTTTAAAATTATTTGTGCGAAAAGTTCTTTAGTCGGTGCGGGGTGCGCTTTTCCCCCATTTTCTGTGCGTTTTTTAAGTTTCGGTGGCACAAAATAAAATTCAACCCAACTTTTGTTTTCAATGTAAGAAAAAAGTTTAACCAAGCGTCCAAACTTTTTACGTTTCATTTTGCGTGGAAAACGTACCATGTTACATGCACAAATTAAGATACTCTTGCTGTTGTATATTGTACACACTCTCGAAAGAAAAAGAAACATTTCGTTTTATAAAATTTGCTGCTTTTTGAGAGTGTTTTGCTATTAAACGATCACTCAAATATTACAATAAATACAGTCTCTGAACAGTGATGTTCGTATTTGCGATGGCTCGTGAATGCGTTTTTCGAGTGGTTCCCAAATTCGTATTATTCAGATGGTATAAAAACGTTGGATTATCGTCTTACTAAGTGTATTGAACTAAAAGGAGACTATGTTGAAAAA
This sequence comes from Thecocarcelia acutangulata, assembly GCA_914767995.1. Classification (NCBI taxonomy): domain Eukaryota; kingdom Metazoa; phylum Arthropoda; class Insecta; order Diptera; family Tachinidae; genus Thecocarcelia; species Thecocarcelia acutangulata. The sequence goes on from OU612094.1 coordinate 23,237,141, forward strand.
AAATGGTTTTTGAAAAGAAAATCTTTTTCAATCACTCCTCGTAGTTTTATTTATTTCCCAGAAAATAAAACTTAATTTAATTTTTTTTTTAGTTTTTGCTTAAAAAATTATTAAAGTGAATACAACTGGAAAAATTTATTTAATATAGCAAATAAGAACTTTTATACCAACCCTGGCGATAAATACGGTTTTAAATCAGTTGATATATTAATTATAGCACAGAAAATGTTTTTTCTACGGAAACTTCTGTTGCTGGCTAACATATTTTCTTCTCCCAATATTTTATTATATCAGTATGCACATCATATGGAATGCGTATTGATGTTAAATGGTTACGACAACGCTCCACGGGTATCGCTTTTCATGCCTTCTTAACTTTTTCGAAAAGAATCGCCATGTCTGTAACATTTTTAATGCTCTCTCTCTCTCTCTCACTGCTTTTTTCACTTCGCCACATAGGAAGGTTTGATTTCAAATTGAGAATGACTTGAAATTAAAGGTTTTCTCAAACGACAAACCTTTGATACTGATTTGAATTGACATTGAAATACATAGTACTCTCAACAAAAAGGGGATATTATTTTCAAATTGAGAAATTCATTTATTCTCAACTTGGTTTCAAATGTAATTTTCAAATGTTTTGTAAATGTGGATTGTGATGTGGAATACAAATGAAAACTAATTTTTGCTTTAAAAATTCATAATTTTTTTTGATTTATTTGTGATTTATAATTTAAATTTTCAATTATTATTTTTCTTAGTAGTCAGTAAGGAGGAAGTAGTTGGTTCCTCTAGGCTCAAAATCGCGCTGAAATCAGACAATCTCATTATTTCTTAATATTTCACTTTCTTATGTTTTTCTTCATGCGTTTTTTACATTAACACTAATTTTTGCATTGCTCTCAAACAAATCGCATTTATTAATGTTCTCCCGAAATCTTAAATTTTTTTTGTTAATGAATTTAAAATGTTGATATTTTTTTTTAGTAATTGCTGACACATTTGTTTTATGATTGATAGTTGCATCCAAAATCAAATTGATAACACATTGAGTATCAAATATATACATATATTCAAATAATTCTTAATTTAAATTCAAATGCTAAAATCAAACCATTGAAAAAGGTTTGAAAATTATGTTTGATATCAAATGATAAAGTCATTTCATATCAAATGTTTGATTGCGTGTTTGTTGGGTATTATGTACATATATGTATGTATGTACTCGTATATAATATTTTATATTTATTTATTATCTATCTTTGGAGAAAGTAAAAATTACAAAATATAGTCCATGAACGCAGTCATCTCATACGAGTACAATCAAAAATATTTAAAAATTCTCATCATACATACATACTATGTGCACATGTATGCATGCACAATCAAACATATTTATGTAAGCGTACTGATGAGTTACTTTAAATGTACTCGTATATGAGCGTTCTTTTGCTTTGTCATCAGGACGAATTTGCTTTATTTTTTTATTAATAGTTTTGTGGTGTGTCATGTGTTTCAATGTGTAAGATTAGTTACTGCATAGTAAGTTATATGTAAATATATTAAGATTTTTTAGATTTCTTGTTTAATGTTTCTATTTTGATGAATGATTGATTGTATGTATGTATCGTTATAAATTAAATGTGTGACTTAATGTGACTCATAAATTTCTGCCGCTATATTTTCTGTTAACTTCACCTTGTTAGCTGACTAAAATCCATTTGAATTCAAAGAAATAAATAAGTAAAATCACTCGCTGACAACATGAGACTTAATTTATATGATTTTTTTGTAAATAAATAAAATTTTTTTTTTGTTATCAGTTCAGAGAGTAAAATGAAAAGTAACAAGACCAATTGCGAAACACAAATAGCATCAACAAGAAATATGTGTAGGCACATACATATAAGTAGTTATGCATTTTATACAAAGAAAAGAACTTTTATATTTCTATATTATAAAAACAATTAACAAATAAATGACTATCACTTACTTACGTTCCTCTTATGACACCGTCAAGACTTAGTTAAAAGGCTAAAGACTGCTTGTTACTACTACCAAATTTTCAAACTTTTTTTTTATTGTATAAAACCCTGTACTTACGAAAAATTTTCAATTAATCAAATATAGTTTTGTATAAATTTAAGGACGCTATAACTTGTTGTTATAATTTTATATTTATATACTCAGGTACATACATTGCCAGTTGTTTATTATTTTCATCTAACTTTATTTCAAACGCTTCTCTTTCGTTTTTCTCTTTTAGAAATGGTCGAGGCCATGAAAAAAGTTGCCTCGTTGGATGTTGAATTAACCGTTGAAGAACGTAACCTCTTGTCGGTAGCATACAAAAATGTCATTGGCGCACGTCGTGCCTCATGGCGTATCATTACCTCGATTGAACAGAAAGAGGAGAACAAGGGTGCCGAAGAGAAATTGGAAATGATTAAAACTTATCGCGGTCAAGTTGAAAAAGAATTACGCGATATATGTTCTGACATTTTAAATGTACTCGAGAAACATCTCATTCCATGTGCCACCACTGGCGAAAGTAAAGTATTTTATTATAAGATGAAAGGTGATTATCATCGTTATTTGGCTGAATTTGCGACTGGTACAGACCGAAAAGATGCAGCTGAAAATTCATTGATCGCCTATAAGGCAGCCAGTGACATTGCCATGAACGATCTGCCACCAACACACCCCATCCGTTTAGGGTTGGCTCTTAACTTTTCTGTAAGTGAATATCATTTTTTTATTTAATAAAATATATAGTCATATTTAGCAAATTCGGAGCATTAAACTAATTCATAACAATATGTTCTGAAGACCTTTTTAATATTGTTAATCCAATATACTATTATATCTGCAAACGTAGTTTTCCATCATAGCAAAGCCTTAATACAAAACTGAACAGAAAGAAAGAAAAATAGTCAAATCCGATGGTGTATATCGAAAAAATGTTTTTTTTCTTTGGATTCTGATAAAATGTGTAGCAGATTTTGTAGTCAATATCTTTGACTATTGCTGAAGCTTAAATTTATTAACTTCTCATTTATTCTCTAAGATCCTTCTATATATTTCGGGCAAAATTTAAATTAATCAAGTGAAAGTATAGTTATCTATCAGCAGCAGGTATAGTTATCTATCCTTCACCTTGTGTTCTGTCTTCCATTTTATGAACACGTTTTTTACTATCTTCAGCATTTTTATATGTTTTTATGTCCATTATTTATTTATTTATTTTTTTTTTTTGCTCCGGAATAAGTACGAGAAGTCTTTTGAACGTGTTTTTTTTTTCGTCCGTGTTCTCTTTATATCTTCATAATTAATTTCAATGTAATACATTACCTTGCAGTGTTCCAGATGTTGGACTAATTTTGCAGAGCAATATCGAAGGTGCAAGTTGGGCCAAAAGGAGTTAACCGATTGTGTTTGACTCTTTTTTTTTAATAAAAAACTTTTATTCTGCTTTTTGATTATGTTAATCTGAACTTATGGAATGTTATTAGTCAGTTCATTGAGATGATATCGGCCAAATGGGCGCTGCCACAATCTCAAGGACGATGTGGGCGATTTTTCGACCAAAATAATAATAAGCGATGAGGCTCATTTCCGCGTCAGCGGGTACGTGAAGAAACAAAACTATCGCTTCTGGGGCAGAGAAAATCCACGAGTAATGCGCGGGGAGCCATTACACCCGCTCAAATTGACTGCATGGTGCGCTGTTCACGCTGGAGGAGTAATCGCGCCATTTTTATTGTTAATGGGTGAAATTAGCCGAGGTTTTTCTGCAGGCGGCGTTCCCGGGTCGCTTCATCTATCGTTTTGGCGATTTGCACTAAACCGCAAGATTGCCCGATTTAACCGTTGCAGACTTTTTTGTAGAGTTTTTTGAAATCCCGTATCGGCACCCATTTGGCCGATTTGTCTTCTCAAATTCAAATACAGATTCAAAAACAGAATCAAAATTTTTTCATAAAAAAAATGGGAGCAAAACAACATCGGATGATTTCTTTTGGTCCACCTGTTATATATACACTGGTCACTGATTAGTTGTAACTAATTTAATTCCAGCACTTTAAATGCTGTGATAATGTTTATTTTGGTCGTTTCGTGTTTTTATTAATAGGTTCGAGACAAACGTCCACAAATGCTATTTTTCTAGTTCGAGTACAATGCACTGCATATATAGAGTTCACCCCTGAGAACTGGTTCAAAATAAAATAAAAAATTATCCACAAGTTTCAACATAATAATTGCAGTATTAATAGTTCTACCAATAATTTTGACTCATTGTTGTGTAACATTTATTTCCAGGAACAAAGCAATTACACTTTTCTGTAACAAATTAAACTTAGCCATCTTAAAAAATCTTATAACAGTTTCAGTGAAAAAAAAAACCACTTTTTACAACGAAAAATAATAAAACTGGGTTTTCCTTAAATGTATTGGTGTTTACTCTTCTATATAGAACTTATGGGCACCACTGCTGTAGGCTATGCACTTTAATATACACATGTGTGTGTACACACGCAAGTGCAAAGCATCAACATTAACAACAGCGATTATCAGTGTAGATTTTGTGTTTTTGTTTAACGTATGCTAACATTTTAACTTTTTCCAACAAAAAAGTTAAATAAATTTACAGCCATTTCGCCATATCTAAAGGGTAAGAAAATTGATGTAGGTTTTTTCTAACTTTATTCTATGCGAACGATGTGTCAAAATTCAATTAAAATACATAAATTCATGCGAACGAACAATAGTGACATAGACAAACCCAATTTTATTCGAATGTGAGTGACTAGCTTTCTTTAGCATACATTTTCATTCGATATCGTCGAACAGGCTGTTAGTTTTTCCTTAAATGTATTGGCGTTTGCTCTTCCATATAAAACTTTTGGACACCCCTGCTCTAGAGCCACTTGTACAATTTATGGTTATTTTTCAAGATTTCGACACCGCTTTGTGAAGACACAGATTTTTTTTTTTAATTAACGTTCGCAAAATTAGCATCACAGAACTTAAAGAAGATATACAAACATATATGTATGTGTGTATGTATGATCATTGGTATCTTATAAAAACCTTATAAAGAGGCTTGATTAGTGGTAGTGGTTTCTAAGATGGATTTTTTTAAAGTAGTTTTGATTGTTATATAATTTCTATTTTTATTGCAGGTGTTTTATTATGAAATCTTAAACTCACCCGACCGTGCATGCCGCTTAGCGAAAGCAGCCTTCGACGATGCCATTGCTGAGCTGGATACACTAAGCGAAGAAAGTTACAAAGACTCCACACTTATTATGCAACTGCTGAGAGATAACCTAACATTATGGACGTCTGATATGCAAGCCGATGGCAAGTTATATTTGCATATATTTAATTATCCTGCAATTTCATTATATCAATTATTTTGATTTATAGGTGATGGTGAACAAAAAGAACAAATCCAAGATGTTGAGGATCAGGATGTGTCGTAATTTAAGTAAATCCCCCATTAAAAAAAAAAAAACAAAAAAAAAAAATCCCCTATAAAATTACTATTTGCATTTCTTATTTCTAAAAACAAACAAAACAACAAACTGTTTTTCCAGTTATAAATTACTACACCACACAACAAAAACATCCACAACCACCAAAAACAATCTTCTACAACTTTTTTGTTCATTCATACACGCGGTTCGATCGTTCTCTATTAGTTCATAATTTGAAAAAGAAAAATCACAAATTGCAGCATGTTTTCATTTTTAAAATTTTTGTGTTTTTTATATTGGTAGTTATTATTACAATAAAATGTAATTAATATATAATTTTGCCCAATTTTTTTTAGCAATATTAATTTTTCTAATGCCCCTATTGCAATTTTCTTACATCGTGGTTTTTATAAGAAAATTAAATAAAAAAAAAAAAAAAAAAAAAAAAAAAAAAACAGCTCGTTGTAGTCCTTTCGCTCTCGTGTATACCGTTCATTTCGTAAGAAAGTAAATTTCTTCCTTGCTCTCCCCCTTCATACCCATTTTAATGTGTGAAATTTTTTTTTGCATTAATACATAATATTATGAAAAAGTAATTATATATATTAAAGCAAAACAGCAAAAAAATACATAAAAAATAAACAAAAGAAAAAACAAAACAAAAAACTTTTTTTTTTTCGAAGTAAGAAATCAATAATTTTTTTTACACAAAAAAAAAGAAAGAAAACACTAAAATTCAGTCATAACATTTACATACACCTTTTTAATTTCATCTTTTTCATTCGATTAAGTAAATGCTACCAAACACACAATAAAATTACAATAAAAAGAAAAATTAATAAAACAAAACAATATAAAAACTCTTACTTTAAGTATGAAAAACAGGGCAAACAGCATTCATTTAGAATTTCTTTATTAATATAAATATATATTGATTGATAGATATTGTAGACAGACAGACAACAAACACACTGACCTGACAACAACAACAACAACAAGGCAAAGACAAGATTTTAAAATAATTTCGCTAGTTTAAAATAACTTGAATTGAAAAAGTATAAAATAGTACATTTTCTCTTCCTCAAAACAAACAACCAAATCCTAAATAATACAATACATACACAAAAGCTGAGAGCAAGTATATTTGTATTCCAATATTATCTTAATAAAAATGTAGTTTTTGCAGATAATCCTATGACAAAATTATTTGAAAAGAATTGGAAGAAAGGCGGCAGCTCTGTTGTATATTTGAAGTGATATGTGTATTAAACAAAATTGTTTTGTTAGTTGGCATAAGCGGGATAAAAAACCAAACTTTTGTTAATTTATATTGTACCGCAACTCCGATACTTTGTATTCGAAGATGATTTGCACTTTGAAGTAAAGGTAGTGAATATAAACTACGTGACATAAGCGTTTTAGAACAAATTTTCCGACAATGAACTTTTTTAAACAACATTTGTTAAACATGTAATAAAACCCTTCCAAAGTATTGTTTAGGACAGAACATAAACTAAGATGTTTTAAATGTTTGAAATAAAAAATTAGCAGCATGTAAGCAGCATGCGGCAGCGGGCGGCAACAATGTGATCGACCCATTTACAAAAAATTATATTTTTTATAAAATATTCGTACATAAATTTCAACACATTGAATTTAATTTAATATAATTTGGCAATGCAGTTAAAGGCGGCCGAGCGGCAATGTTGAATTCAGTTTAACTTTTTGTTTTGCCGCTTCAATTTGTCAAACCAAAAAGTAAAGGAAAAAAAAAAATGGAAGACAGAAATTAATTTTCGGTTTTGGAATTTCAACAAAATAAATGGCTGTAAAAAAAAAATCAAAATGTTTTTTGTTTGATCTTCGGAGCACAAATTTTTCTTCAATTAGCCGCTTTCATTTGCCTACAACATATAAACTCAAGCGGCAAATAGAACAGAATCAGAAGATGTTTTACGTGGGTCTCTGCCTTGACGGCCTAACCCCACGGTGATTCTATCACAAGGCGAAAAACGTTCACCCGTACGTCCCCATGCATGACAAATTGTCACGCATGACCATGCATGACAAATCGTCATGCATGGGTACCATTTTCGATCACATGCTGAATGGCGCATGCTCCCCCCCATGGTGTAGGGCGGAGCCTTCCTAAAACTCCTTCCGATCTCAGGGTCACGGCACCCGGTTGCAGTGCAACTCCACACCGAGTCCGAAAACTCTCCCCGCATTTGGGTGTTAAACCACAACCACCACGTTGCCCCCGAAGGTTCTCCCGGGGCTCCCGGCTCCCGTGGTACCAGAAAATAATAGCCTCTGGTCAGACTATCGCAGCTCTAAAAAGGGCTGCTACACAGCAAATAGAACAGATGGTGGCCGCTCGTTGCCGCAAGCTTTTTACTATAAGTTAGAGCAGATCGTAAAGCGCAACGTAATTTATCGCATAGGTTTTACGCTGTAGTCAGTAACTTAAATAAGAGAGTTAAGAGACCGTGCCATGAACACTAATGTTCACTAATCTTGAAAATCACTAAATAGAAATAAAGCAGATAAAATCGCTAAATTAGTCTGAACGCACCGAAAATTTGATTACCTATTACTAGCGGTTCTCACTCTGTATCAAATTTCAAATGCTTTTAAAAAATGTAACATTTTCTTTGGTGTTGTGTCTGTTCGTTTACCCAAAAATTTGTACAAATCTTTACTGCATTTTACTGAATGCTGTTCGATTACCCAAGTTACAGTAAATGAGAACACAAGAAAGGGAGTAAAGTGACAGTTCTTTTACTGAGTACTAACAAATTCTTACTATAGAAATTTTTTGTAGTAAACTTTAGCAAGATGGAAAACATATCGCTTCTTTGTTGCAATATAGTCATAACAAAAAAAGCTTGTTTCGAGAAAAACACATTTCAGAGAAAAGAAAACGGTTTAAAAATAATTTGAATAAATTTTTGCCACAATATAAAAAGTAATGTTAACAATTCTGCATTTGTTAACTCGAAAAGCTATTTTTTTTTTGAGATATGACTATGTTGCAATAAAGGAGCGATATGGTAAACCAACAAATGTAAAGTGCCCTGGAGACTATCAAAAAAAGTCATCAATCACAAGGTTTTGTGTGTGCGGTCGTTGCTTTTCGGGTACACGTATTTGTTGTCGGCTCTGTTGGAAGAAAATCAAAAAGTTTTTTAATTTTTATTTTGACGACTGATTTTTTATAATTGTTGTTTACTTGGGCTTGAGGTCACTTGTTTCAAAATTATTCGTTTTATTAATTTAATTTATAAATTTTTGTTTACAAATTTTTATAAAATTGAATAAAAATTTGTAAACAAAAATTTAGAAATTTTCCTGAAGACACACAAGGGGGTGTCGAAATATCGAAACATTAATAAAACGAATAATTTTGAAACAAGTGACCTTAAGCTCAAGTAAACAACAATTATATTTAAAAAAAGGTCGAACAACTAGGATCAAGATACGAATTCGACTGAGTTTTTGTACGTCTCCATTTGTGCTTGACAAAAATATATCATAAACACAAAATAAAAAATTGGAAGTGAAACAAATATATTTCAATTGTGCTGCGTTTTTAAAAAATTTTTAATTTGTGCTTTAAAAAATGTTCAATTTTGGTTTGGTTTTGCCAATTTTTTTTAATATGTACACTACGACGGCAAAATACACATTGTGATTGAAGCTATTATTTGAACGTCTCTTTCAAATACTACAATCAGACGTCACACATATGCACTGCTTGATGACTTTTTTTGATCGTCTCCAGGGCACTTAAACAAAATAAGGTAATTAAAAACAGAACAATGTTTAGAAAAACTAATAATATATAGAATTAAATGATTATTGCTTTTAAAATTTAATTTAAAAGGCAGTAAAACAATTGTACGTTTATAGTAATCAGTCAGAACCCAGTAATCATTTAAAAAAAAATGACTAAAGATTGTGACGCAGCACATAGAGGAATTTCGCCTAGAATTTATTTAAGTTTTGTGTTATTTAAATTGTTTTTTTTTTTTAAATAAGATAAGCAATTTATTCAGCCATGTCACAGAGCTTAATTCCGTTCGAAAACGGAATTAAGTTATTTTTTTACTTCATCAAAAAAAGGGAAACTAAAAGACTTTTCGGTATGAAATCATTTCTAATTGCAAGAATGAAACTAGTAATATCTTACAAAATTGATTTCATTCCGAAAAAGCTTTAAATTTTCGTTTTGTGAAGAATTAAAAAACCGATTCAATTCCATTTCCGAACGGAAGTTGTGACATGGCCGATTGTTGGCCGTTACAAAGGTAATAATTTGACAAATGTAACGACTTGATATGACGGCACAACGAATTCCGGATTCATAAACATTTTAAAATTTAAATTGAACTTGAAGTATGCTTCTAATTGAAATCCAAAACAAGTAGTAACTTTAGTAAAATATTAAAAAAACGCTAAATATAACTATATGGTATATGTAGCATATTTAGAAACATATTTAATAAAAAGCTAAATCTTAATTGCAAAGGGTTTGCTTTTCTAAAAGAATATGGCACTTAATCAGACTGCCACAGAAGTTATTCGGAATGGTTTTGATTACGATCGATTTACTCCATTCCTACATATTTTAGTTTTGTTATTTTTAAGTGAAAAGTGGCAATATTGTTCGTTAAGTTCAGCAATATGGTTCTTACGTCCAGTTTCACGATTTCCAATGTTTACGTTCGCAAAGTATATTAATGTGCTGTTCCTAGAACGCAGACGATAACTCGTCTAAAAAATTTTATATGGAAATCACTGAAAAAATTGAGTAACTTTCATACAATTTTTCTAGACGAGTTGCTCGTCTGTGTTCTATGAAGAGCACATAAGTTTTTTTTATTGAATTAACGGCCAGTTTACCAACCTCGACAGCGTGCTTGCGTTCGCAATCTAAGCGAAAGAAAATTGATTTGGGTTCGTCTAACTTTTTTTATGCTAACGATCTGTCAAAAATCAATGAAAATACATAAGAATATGCGAACGAATAATAGTGAGATAGACAAACCCAAATTGATTCGAATGTGAGTGATTAACTTTCTTTCGCATTCATTTTCATTCGAAATTGGTAAACTGGCTGTAAAAATGAATATTTCTTATCTTTTATGATGAGTTGGTGGTATAGCATTAGCTGCGATTTATTAGACTATATTACTCTCGAGCTTAAAAGTGAATCGTAAATGGGGACTCGAAGTTAACGTCCGACATCGTCATATAATAAAATCGACATACATATAATAAAAATACAAAAAAATAAAAATGTTAATTAATTTTTTACTGTCACTTATAGAAATTACTAACTCGATAATAAAAATACAAGTGATTTTATTCCGAGGAAATTTATGGGAATTAATTTTCTGGAGAAGATTGCAATTGAATTGTAATAACTTTCAATCGAAATTGATTTATGTGATAGGCCAGAAAGTTTTTATTTTTTATAGGAAATCTGTTTCAATCTTGCTTTGTTATACGCAAATAAAATAAATATAGGTATTACGAGTAAAATATATAATAAAATATGAATTTTTCTGCATCTTTTTTATATTTATAAGCAGCTCACACTTATTGAAGATTACACCCATTTCAGCTTTTTTCAAATAATTTTTTAAGGCGAAATAATTTCGTATAAATTATTTTTTTCTACTATTAATGAAATATATTTTTTTTAAATATATATTTAAGATTTATATCAAACAGCTTTTGTGTAGTGAAGAGTTTATATACTAATATAAATATCTATTAATAAACTAGTTACAGACGAATTGTAGTGTATAATAAAATTACGAATTAGTTAAAACCACCATCACCACCCACACAAACATATATTAACTTCAATCTTCAATGCGCTCCCGCTTATTTTCTTATATATGTACATTTGTTAGTCTCATTCATTCGCGGCTATTTTTCAGAAACGAATCCCACTTACATTCTCTCTCGCCCAAGGCGACTTTATACAGGTGAGTGCAAGCGGAAAGGCGAATTCAGTACAATGTATTTTGTTATTGTAAAACATATCGTGAATGTCATAATCTAAATTCGCCTAAGATTGCTCAGCAGAGAAAATATAAGCTTTTATAATTGTTTGTAATTAAAATCACAGATTATATTAGTTTTTCACTTTTAAATTCACACAAATTTCTTGAAATTGCACTAAATCATGCAAAAAAAGCTTCAGATTAAAATGGCGCGAAAAAGTTTGTAAACAAAAGAAACAAAATTTGACAGTCTCATTGGAAAAAACGCGAGAAGCAAAAAATAATCACCTGTGCTGTTAAGTTCACCTGGTAATGAATTCGCCTTGCTCTCGCCCATGTACACATTTTACACTGTTCAAATTAATTTGTAATTGCATCAAGTCTCACGCATTAAGAAATTTAATTTAATAAAAATATTAAAAGCGAAATATGAGAATATACCAGCAGCGCAAAACACAACACTTTCATCATAAGAATATGTATTTAAATACAAAAAAAAAAAAAAAAAAACAATTCTTTTCCAATAAAAAAAAAAAAACTTAAAAAACGAAGTTATTTTAGCCTTTTGTTATGCTTTTACGAATAAAACAAAATGTCAAATAGCAAGAAATTTTAATTGGACTTACCAATGAAAACTTACGACTTTTTACATTAAATTTCTTTGATACATTAACACTTTGCAATCAGGCACTAACTGAAATCGTATAGAATAGAGAGGGCCTGTCTCGTAATATCGGCACAATTCGGTGATAGAATTTTTGCGGTTTGGTTTTCCAAAGCTGCATGACATTTATGTTTTACGTGGAATACCAATCACAATATCGGGCTTAAAACAAAAGCAAAACTAATTCATAGTTCTTAGCCAGAAAGGTAAGTATGTGGTATCTTCTTTATTCTACTTTGAAGTGCAAATAATCTGAAATTACTTCAATTTCAAGTTTTAACTTTTTTATCTTGGAACAGTGGTACAAAACTATAAGAGTGGTACAAGGTGGGAAATATTTTTTCCCATAAAATTTTCAGTTCCTAATAAGGGGAAATTGCTATCGCGTAGTGAATGCAAAATACTTATTTATTTGTTTAGTAACTATATAGTTACAAAGTGAATTTACAAAGTATTGGATGCACAGCATGGGCGGGGTGACAAATACCATATGTCCAAGATGGTATTAACAGTAAGTTTGTAACGCCGCTGTGACTAACTATAACGACCTATGCCTTCACATAGGAAGTTTCCACGTGGTTAACAATGGATAACCTCTAAAAAAAACTGTAAACCAATACAGATAGTTGAGGCAAACCAGTGGCAAGTTTTATATATTTTTGATAAAAACTTATGCTTGCTTTCATTTGCAAGAAACTTACTCAGAAAGTAAAGAAACACACCTATTATGTGATTAAAGTATAATACAGCGTGGCTGATGAACACTGCCAGCAAAAAAAAAAACGTAATAACTTATTTTCTGTGTAACTAACCTGTTCCATTTTTGTTGTGTTTTATAGATTGATTTTTAGATTTAACTAAAATGAAGAATCAGGACAATGAAACAAGTATTTGGCTAGTGCAACGCTTTTATGCTTTAGAGTCCGTTGTTTCCGTCCAAAGGGAATATAGGCGCACGTTTGGCGGCACTCCTAGCAGACGGAGAACAATGAGGCTCGTAAAGAATTTTACCGAGCGTGGCACAATCGCAAGAAGACATTATCTTCGAGATTCCTCAATTCGGACACAGGAAACTATCGCTGCTGCCATACAATCCAATCCTAGAGGTTCGACAAGGAGCTTATCTGCTCAAATGGGTGTCAGCAGACAGTCACTGCAGACAATTTTGCACCAAGATTTACTGCTACTTCCACTATTTCGAATAAAAATTTTCATTCGCATAAAAACATTTGAAACAAAAACAAAATTTGACAATTTGTTTTTTGTTTTAAATGTATTTATGCGAATGAAAATATTTATTCGAAATAGAGAAAGTGTCAGTTAAACTTATTTCCATATAAGATTCAATTAACAAACAAACTGAACCGTGGAGGCTTCCCAATTCGCTTCGAATTTTGTGAGAAGGTCCTTCATATGGTGTCAGAGGATGAAAACGTCTTGAACTGCATTATTATGTCTGACGAGGCACATTTTGATTTAAACGGCAATGTTGACAAACAAAATTGTCGAATATGGAGTAACTCTAACCCACAGATACTCAATCAGATGCAATTATATCCCTTTCGCATCACAGTGTGGTGTGCAGTTTCTTCAATGTTCATTGTCTTTACTTTTTCTAAGAAAACGGTGTTACTGTTACGGTTAATGGAGACCGTTACTTACAGATATTGAAAGAATTTTACTTTCCAGAATCGCGCCGAAACTGTTTGGTTTCAACAAGATGGGGCAACTTGTCACATAGCCACGCCTGTTATGACAGAATTGAGGCAAAAATTTCCCAACTTCAAGAAACTCCATATTCCGTTGGCCTCCTAGGGTTCCTGACCTCACTGTATCTGATTTTTTGTGGGTTTATTGCAATCAAGAAGTTTACAAAAAAAAACCGAACATATTTCAATGATTTAAAGCAATCCATTCGAACGGTAATTGAGACAGTTCCCGCTGCAACACTCCAGGCAGTAATGAATAACTTTTTGATAAGATATCGCACACGTGTCAACGAACTCAATTATTTTCAAAACTTACTGCTTGGCTCATGATGTCGTTTCGTAAACGTTCGTCATATTTTTTAAGGTTAAAAAACCTATTCCGATGCGTTTTTTAAGCTTTATTTTTCACTGATCTTGTATCATTTTCCTTGTATACCTCCGATATATCCGTTAGTTGGATAAAAGTTGACTATAAGTCATCTAATTTTAATAAAAAACATCGGCGAACGTTAACGAAACGACATCGTGAGCCAACAAAAATGTATTACTTTTATAAAAGCGTATTATTTTTCAAATGAATTTCTAAAAAATAACAGCCAGTTCGCCGATGTCGAAAGGATAAGTTCATTCGCACTCTAGGCGAAAGAAAATTGATTTGGATTTTTTATAACTTTATTTCATGCGAACGATGTGTCAAAATTCAATTAAAATACATAAATTCATGCGAACGAACAATAGTGACATAGACAAACCCAATTTTATTCGAATGTGAGTGACTAGCTTTCTTTAGCATACATTTTCATTCGATATCGTCGAACAGGCTGTTAGTTTTTCCTTAAATGTATTGGCGTTTGCTCTTCCATATAAAACTTTTGGGCACCCCTGCTCTATAGCCACTTGTACAATTTATGGTTATTTTTCAAGATTCAATTAAAATACATTAATACATGCGAACGAATAATAGTGACATAGACAACCCCAAATTGATTCGAATGTGATTGACTAGCTTTCTTTCGCTTACATTTCTTAATGTAGCAAAATTGATCAGCCACCCTGTATATATTTACTAATTTTAAATATACATATGTATTTTATTGTATTAAATAAACTGCAATACTTATTCGGAAAATCAATATAGAGCACGTCATATACATATGAGTATATAGGGAATATCAACAGTTTTGAGTTGTATGTAAAGCTAAATTAAAAATGATTTACATATGTGTAAATGTGATCATATTTATTTTATGTTGAAAATAAAAAAAAGTAAGTATTAAACTACATACATATGTAATTATTGTGTGATATTAAATTGCATTGAAAAATGAAGCAACATATTTCTCTAAATTAAATTCATTTATTATGCATTCGTAAAAGTAATTCCTTTAAAATATTGGCATCTTTTGGTTTAATATCCTTAATAATTTGATACTGATCTTCAACTGATTTTAAAATACGTGGCTGTAAAAAAAAATAAATAAATTGATATATAATAAAAGTATATACTTAGTATATTTTAATCTCACCATGTATTTCGGTTCTAGAAAGTTTTCATGTTTTGTAGCCAAAAACCAAAGGTTAAGAGCCAACTGATAAGTTTGCTCCTTTGACAAATCAGCATAGCGCACAATACGTAAAAATAGTTCTAAAGATAGAGTCGCCTGCTGTTTAAATTGCTGTGAAGAGCCCAAAAAACTTAATTGCCTTAGAATTTCTTCAATTACAATTCTACAAATATTATTAACTTCTGTCAAAAATTTTGGATCATGACCATATAACTCGTCATTGGAAACCACTAAAATAAATTTTAATTAGAAAAGTATAATTCAGAGAACATATAGCAATAATATAACCATATGGTATATGATAAGGGAACTCCTCCAAACTTTGCACATACAACATGTCCAAGGCATTTAAATAGATTTTTATCGCTGCCGCTGTATTAGTAGTGAAGGGATATTTTTGAACTATATCTAGTAAAAAATTTAAAAGGTATAAAACACCTCTTTCCGGGCTGTCAGGCACTAGTATTAATGTCGCCAACACATTACTTAAATACGAAACCAAATACGAGTCCATATTGTTGGTTTTACCATCGATTTGTGTAGAATTTGGTAATTGAGATACTAGGTTTAAGGCTTCTTCGAAGCAGGCATCTGCTTGACCCAAACATTGATTTGCTAAGGCCACTTGACCGCTCAACAGATACAAGTCCATTTGCTGCTGCAGACACGTAATGCTAGGTATAGTTATAAAACAATAGGCAATGCAGGCCTTAACAAAACCTTGAGTTTTGCGTGAATGCTTGTTTTGGACAATCTGACATGTTTCCATGGCCAATTTATTGACACATTGCACTAGCGTATTGTAGACAGCATCTAAATTGGAAAACGATCCACGTGCTTCAACATAGAATCCAAGTTGTTTCTCAAAGTCGCGGCCAAAATTTACTCTTCGTATAAAGTGACAGATTAATTGAGATATATGACGACGTTCATCTTCAACGGTAAGTGCACTTAAAACGAAAAAAAGTTACTTTTTTATTATTATTTACAATATATTGTGAAAAGCTTTTAGGAAATTATATGATTTAGATTTCAGAAACAATTAACTGTGATTACTTTCTATTCTTACTAATGTTATAAATGTAGTAAACCATAACTTTGTTAGTACAGCTATGCCACAAGCGGATCATTTGTATGATCATTCAAACTAACTTATGTTTTTCTTAGTTGCATAAAATGAAATGCGACAGGGATTGATGATATTCATACAAAATTCTTCAAACTCTTAAGGCCGGGGTACATAAAATCCGTCGTATTCTGCCCGTCTCCTTTTTCAACTGACATCAACGTATTAAAAGTATGAAGTAGGCTCAATCAGTACTTTCAGGGTTGTTCTGCAAATCACTTTTTGTCAAAGTGATTTCAAATCACGCAAAAGGTGTTCTGCACACAGAAAATATTCAAATCACGTGATTTTAAACCGGTTAGCCAAATGGTTGGCTTTTTGATATCACTTGGTTATTTTCTCTGTGTTTTTCAATACAAATTTAATAAAACTATTTTTATGTATTTAAAATGATGTGTTGTTTGTTGATTTTTGTAATAAAATTAAATTTTATTCACACAGAAACATAAATATTAATAAAATTATTGACACTGCTTGTTTTTTGAGAAATTGTTATGCTGTGTTTACCAATAGTAGTGATTTACATTAGGTGTGTTTCTTTACTTTCCGGGCAAGTTTCGGGCAAAAGAGAGCATGCATGAGTTACTCTCAAATACAGATAAAATTTACCTAAAGTACGGGAACGCAAAAAGCCAAATTTCTTGCCCAAAAAGAAACATATGCTGTGTTTTGATATGGCAAAAAAAATTGTCACTTAGTTTTACGAAAAAATACTGTGATATTTTTCACTTTTTAGCTTTTAAGGTCTTTTGTACATTCCTGTGTATTTAATTTTTATATAAAAACACTGAAATGATTTGTATACGAGTTGATTCAAATGAACTTTGTTTCTTTGCTATTGTTTATTTTTCGAACAGCTGATTGCTTAATTACTTGCCCAAACTAGCCCGAAGAAAAAGTACGGGCTGTTTAGTGCAAGAAGAGGAAGCATACTATTCTCTCAAAAGCGCTCTCATTTGCCCAATTTTAAAGTACGGGAACGCTTTTCGTGCAAATTGGGATCCCGCGGGATCCCAAAGTAGAGTAAAGAAACACACCTATTATTTCTTTAGCAGTCAGCTGGTTTATTTTTTTTACTTAATATTCACTTTTTATTGTGGTTAAGAATATAAAACTATAAATAAACAAAACAAAAATATAAAAATAGCTGTTTTTTTCGTGCTTTCGACAAATTAAAAGCACGTCGAAAACCGTAAAATCACGTGATTTGCAGAACAGCTTCAAATTGTCTGCGTGCTTTCAAAACGGTTCGTGATTTGAAAACACGTCGTTTTCAGAACAGGCCTGTTTGTTAACGGATATAAAATCAAATGCATGTTACTTTAATTTGATTAAAATCTTTTGAAAATTTTGACAACTATTCTAAAATTACAGGTTACACCTTCCCGAACACAAAAAAGGAAAAAGTTTAAATGACACCACTGAACAATACAAACACTGCCCTAGATGATTTGGAAATGTTGTACGTAGAATAGTCAACCCTTGCCTGGGGGTAAACTACGTCCTCTAACATGAAATAATGCACATGGCATAATTTCTAGTTCTATCATTCTTGATAAATGTAAAGGTACTTGTTCTCCGCAGACAAAATGGCGAGTGAAAGATAATATATAGAAAAATTTTTTAATTGCTTTTTTATTTTCTGTGCAGTGTACTGTGTATATAATTTTATCTAACTCGATTAAAATTTTCGATATAAATGTTCTATGTTCATATCAAACGCAGTAGATGTATTCCACAGGATTTCACAGAAGTACGAACTAATGAGAGAAAAAAAGCAAACTACCCTTTAAATTTAACAATTTTACCCAAAACTACTGTTTCGCAGCTCATGTGGAACATAGACCGAACTAGTCCAAAGTTGTCCAAAAGTGTTCCACGTAACAGTTTTTGTGCAATGTTGAGAACTAATGAGAATAATTTTTTTTCATTTTCAAATTTTTAGAAATTAATAAAATTTTGATCAGTTTTTGGCGTTTTCTTCTGTCAGAACAGGTCTTTGGGTGTTCAAACCGGACACACTAGTTTTAAGTGATATGTATTTTGCAGAACGCGGACGTAGTATATAAATTCGAGAAAGAAAATATGTTTATATTTTCGAATAATAGACGTTAGTGTTTTTTATTGCAAAATTTGTTTATGTAATTTTAACGATTACAAAATCAATGAAATCAAGAAGGTGTGTAGTATACATACATATCGCTCCTTTATTGCAACATAGTCGTATCTCAAAAAATGAGCTTTTCGAGTTAACAATGCAGAATTGTTAACAGTACTACCATTTATATTATGCCAAAAATTTATTAAAAATTGATTTTATACTGTTTCCTTTAGGAGATATTTTCTCAAAAAATTTGCTAAGACTTGTATGGAAACTAAAAACTTTAAATGCGTTTTTCCCGAAACGAGATTTTTCGAGATATGACTATGTTGCAATAAAGGAGCGATATGTCATAAAGACTTTAAAAAACACATGTTCAAAAATAGCAATATGTAATTATAAAAAAACATTTATTTAACAAAACTTACTTGATGGAATCATTGAGTATTTTGCCAACATACATTAAGACATTTATGACCACTACATCAAATGTAAACTCCTTGCTATTACGTTTGTAAACATCTAAAATATATTTACAAGCGTCCACTTTGTTGGATTCCTTCTGAAATAAATCTAAAAACGGCAAAAAGTTTTCCTGGAATAAATGTTTATTTAATTAGATAATCGCATATTATAAGAATAAACAAATTTACCTGTACTAAAAGTAGTTCAATATTTTTTTGATACTGTAATATTTTATCTAATATATTTCGCAGCTGTTGGTGATGTTTTTCGCCAATTTTATTAAAACCTATTCGATCATTGATTTCGCCTAGAAAACGATTCAGTTCCGTTACCTTAAAACAAAAATGTATATAATTAATTCGAATAGTTTATAGAATTAAAATGTTTACCGGATAATTAGAGGCTATGAATTGAGCCCAAGATTCTACGCAAGTAATATATTCACTGGGGTCCGTAAAAGTGTGTATAGTTTTAAAAGATTCTTGTAAAAATGCATTACGTTGTTCAAATAAAGGATTACAGCTGCTCATACTGGAACCTAAAGCTTTATAGAGTTGAGATTTTGATATACCTTCTGTGTTAGATAAAGTTAATATGTTAACAAACTCAAAAGCATTAGAAGCAATAAATTCTGGTTGAAAAGCTTGCAAAATAGCCATTAAAATCGTTCCGCTAAAATAAAATTCTTTAAATACTTTGTATAAATAAATAATGCTATTACAACAGACTTGTTTTTAACATTTTGTACATCTTTCAAAATATCCTCCGTATAGAGATTATTTTTGTGAACAAGAGCTTGAAGTATAAAATGAAGTGGTGGTCCATAAAGAGATAAATAAACAGACATATCAACCCGCTGACGATTCAGTTCAGAACGTATTGAACCACTAAATACCTTAAATAGGACAAAAGCAATGTTAAAGTAGCAAAAAGTAATTTATAAATAGTTTTATTTACCGTTTGATAAATAGACAAAAAATCTTTAAAATTATTGAGTATATAAGACTTGTTGGTTGTAACCATTATACCAACGCGTACTAAATAGCAACGAGTATAAGTTGCTATTAAAGGGTCTCCAATACCACGAATCATTTGTGTTAAACGTTTTAAGGCATCATCGAAACTTAAATAGAAATTAAAAGTATATACATAAGTATACATACCTAATGTATACATAAGTGTAAGTATAATTGAATAAATAAATAAAATCATATGCCAATATTGGTACAATTTTGCGTTGCATGCTATAAAATATAAAAAAAACGCGTTTGTAATATTCAAATACAATTGTATGTGAAGAGAGGCATATTTAAAAGCAATGTGTAAATTTACAAACTAATTTTAATTAACAATTTCGAAACCGTTGAGAATTCTGCTAAGTGTTTTAGCTTATGATTTGACAAAAATATTAAGGTAAAAAGTTTTTGTCTTAAAAAAAATTGTTTTTTTTTGTTTATTCTCATTTGGCGGAAATTTGAATAACAGATTATACGGAGCAACACTAATTAAAAACTAAAAACAATTATATTATGAAAGCGATATATAAAATATAAAAATATTTGATATTTAATTATTTGAACTTGTTGAAATAAATATTTCTTATTTTTGCAGCTAAAGATCGTCTTTTATTTTTTATAAAAAACTCAACAGTATTTATTTTCAATATTTCGATAACAATTTGTTATCATCGTCAGGAAAATTAATATGTTATTCAATAACATATTAATTCTATTTTTCCTGACGATGATAACAAAATGTTATCGAAATATTGAAAATAAATACTGTTGAATTTTTTATAAAAAATAAAAGACGATCTTTAGCTGCAAAAATAAGAAATATTTAAAATATAAAAAAAATATATATTTATATACTTTTCGTTAAGGAATTCGTAGCACTTTAAAATTGCTATTTCTACATATAATCTAGGCAGAAGTTCTCTTATAGAGGCTATTTTGAAAAACCAATTAAGGCAAGTATCTCGAGCACTAGCAGC
The DNA here is from genome assembly GCA_914767995.1 of Thecocarcelia acutangulata. Classification (NCBI taxonomy): domain Eukaryota; kingdom Metazoa; phylum Arthropoda; class Insecta; order Diptera; family Tachinidae; genus Thecocarcelia; species Thecocarcelia acutangulata. The sequence continues at coordinate 23,258,261 of OU612094.1, forward strand.
ATTTGTAGCACGCATTGAGCTAAAAATAAAAAAAGGTTAATAAATACGGTTAACAATTTTCAGTTTAAATTTTAATTTACGTACTCTGGACCTGATAGTGTTTTTTGCTTTAGTCTATCATAAACTAATTTTCCAAAAATATCTAAAATATCTGTTATCAATACAAATTGACTGGGATAAAAAGGCAATACTGAGGTATCAGCCAGCATTCTTGAACACTGTATGGCAATTTTTAACGATTTCACACGCTGATCATTATGCCAAGATTGAACCAATTCATGATTTAGTTGTTCAATACGTTGTATGTATTCTTGTTGGGTTAAATCCATCATATGGCGCATAGATCCATCTTCAAAATCATCTAGTTGTTCTAAGCGAAATTTGACTTTGTCAGAGACAACAGTTTGAACTTTAACTAAAAACAAATACATTTTTTTAAACTAAAAGTGTCGACATTTTAAATCACTTACTTGTTTCTGTTCCTGGTATGGCTTGTGCTGATGTGGTTAAGAAGCTTGTGGAAATCGATAGCTTTTCTGATGTCGTGAACTTGTTTAATATGGTCAAACGCCTTGAACTCCAATTTAAAGATTCATCTGCTAATATATCTTTTTCACGTTTGCTCGCTTTAATTTTCTTATAAGACTCCTTGGTTTTAAAAAATAAGAAAAAAATAGCCAGGATTAGTAAGTATAATTAAATAAAAGTTTTTTTTATTCTTGAAACTTAATGTAGTAACATCAATTTTATTGTGAATTAATAAATATAGTAGTCAGGTTCAGAATAGGGTGTGATACTTCCCTGTAGTGTATTTCATATTTTGCAACTAAACAGTTTTGGTGTTGTTATCTTGTTTATGATTTCAACCCAAATCAGGCTGTAGTTTATTTTTATATAAAAAAACAAACATTTTCTAATTTAAATTATTCCTAACGTTTTGGGGTATTACCAACTGCTTCAGGGGTAGTTTATTAATTATTGTTCTTAAAATAATAATTGTACATTATCATATATGTAAATTATAACACACAAACATATTTACTGTTATAGTTTTGAAATTCATTAAAAAATTACAGCCGTAGGACAGCTGTTCGCCAATCAAATTAAAACTAGATTATAGTTAGATAGTTTTGTTTTGTGCTAATATTTTTATTTCAAATATTTAACGCCCAATAAAAATAGTTGTGTTTACATACATACGGAGATATCAACTGATGCATCCAACAAGCACGAAATCAAACATTTGATATAAAATGACTTTATCGTTTGATATCAAATTTAATTTTCAAACCTTTTTCAATGGTTTGATTTTAACATTTGAATTCAAACTAAAAAGCATTTGAATATAAAACATTTGATACTCAACGTTTTATCAATTTATCGTAAAACAAATGTTTCAGCAATTACTGAAAAAATATCAACATTCAAAATTAATTTACAAAAAAAATTTGAAGAATTCGGGAAAAGATTAATAAATGTTATTTGTTTGTGAGCAATATTTTTTTTATTTAATTATGCATTTAAATGGGCGCATGAAGAAAAACATTAAAAAGTAAAATAATAAGAAACAATAAATTGTCTGACTTGAGCGCGATTTAGAGCCAAGAGGAACCAACTACTTATTCTTTCGAGAATTTCAAGACTAAGAAAAGTAATAATAATAAAATAAATAATAATAATAGAAAATTAAAAATCGCAAATAAATCAAAAGAAATACCAATTTGTAAAGCAAAAATTAGTTTTAATTTCTGTTCCACATCACAAGCCACATTTGAAAATTACATTTGAAACCAAGTTGAGAATAAATAAATTTTTCATTTTGAAAATAATATCCCCTTTTTGTCGGGAATACTATTGGCTTTATGTATAATAAAAAACTTTGTGCTAACTAACTAGCTGCTATCTTTCCCTTATGGGAATTTACACACAAAAAACTTAGCAGCTACTTAGTTAGCATAAGGATTTTGATTATACATAAAGCCGTATGTATTTAAATTTGAATTCAATTCAGTATCAAACGTCAGTCGTTTGAGAAAATGTTGAATTTCAAATCATTCTTAATTTGAAATCAAACCTTTGTGTTTGTTGGGCATACAAATGAATTTGTATGATGGTTGCAATAAATTTATCTAGCTCAAGGTCCTTTTGGTTTTTAACATTTTTTAATTTTATTTCTTGATATTTCGTATTCTTTCGGAGGACTTCTTCAGGAAAATTTTCTAAAAATTTAAAAATAAGATTTTAAGAAAAAACTTTGTCGGAAACGTATACATAATTTCCGAATTATGGACCTTTGGCATTTTGGTGTACTTATACATGAAATAGCAATTTTTCACCACATTTCCAAAGTTATGTAGGGAAAATTTTTATTATTTGAAAGCCTTCTAATAATGCTTTTTGGAAACAGAACTAGTTTTTAAAGATATAAAGGCTTTCTTAAGGTATAAAAAATCATTCTATATAGCTTATTTATTATATATAGGATATACCTATAGGGAAACTTTATGCAGAAAAGCTTAAGTCAGCGAAGCCGGTGTTTGTTATTCCATAGAGGAGAAAATCCCTCCATCCGGATGAAGGCCGTCAACGCAAATACAATTTAGTTATTTATAAAATTTTTTTCAAGTTTATTAAGCTTTTATTGTACTGATTTCCATACAAAATTTTTATAATAAGATCTTAATAAACATGAAAATTTTTTATAAATAAGACACGCATACACTTTAGTTTTTATAAAAAAATTTAATATTTATATATTAACCTTTAGCACTTTTTTTTAAAATTAAAAAAAAATTGTATTATCACTTAAAACATTAGATTATTGCATAATAATGTATCTGTTCAAAAGCTTTCGAATGATACTAAATTTGTCTAAATACTTTAAGAAATGTAATAAAAAATCGTAATTTCATGTATATGTATGTAAATCAAAACTTTATGGGTCCATAACTCGGAAACTATGCTTTTCCGCCAACTTTTTCACTTAACATTTTCTTATTTTTAGATTTTCTACTCCCCTACGCCTGTGCGTAAACTGGACTTGTTCCTTAATTTGCTCCTAAAATGGCAATTCTAATCATTCACTTACATATTCAGAAACCATTTGTGATAATGGATCCATCAATTCCTCTTCCTGTCTGGCAAACTGTGTCAAGGGATCTATACCATCTAGAGACTGAAGTAGAGGTTCAGCTAATATAGACATGCTAGATGATCTACTGCTTGTATTGCTGCCGATGCTTGATGGTCTGGTACCTTTACTTTCAACCATCGTAACAGTTGACAATTTTAAAGGATGCTCGTAGGTTTGATAACCCTGTAATTGATTTTTAGTTACCTCATATGAACGAGGAACACACACCCTAGAAAAAAAGCCATGTTATCTATTTAGTTTTATTAAATAACGGTTTTATTTACTACTCACCAGTCACTAGCCATTAAAAAACTATTTTAATTATAGTTGTGCAAAAATTGGTACAAACAGTAGATAAAACAAATATTTTTCTCTTTAATTGCCCATAATTGTTGTTTACGTCCAGCTGTGCGGTGCAGCTGTTGGCTCCGGTGACGGTGCTGCCTTACGAATAAAGAAAATTGCCAGATAAATTTTGTAAGTTTGATCTGGCAGTTCTAAAGCCAACGGTGAACAAATTTAAAATTACTTTACCTAGTGTCTACAACTGCGATTAACGCTGACATAATTAATAATTGCAGAATGACGTCGGCAGAATGAGAGGACGAATTTCTTTATGTTTTATGCATAAAAACAAATTATTATTTTTTACAAAAACGTAATTAATGTGCTTGACTAAGGCAGCTTTAATAGGTGGTGGCAGTATTACTATAAATACAACACCAACAAACATCAAATGCATTTTGTTGGCAGAAATTACCAATATTTGTTAAAATTTTGTTGTCCTTTTGTCTAAAAAAGCAAGGAAGTCTATGTGTTATTTCAGAATTTTGTATATAGAGTTTTGACAAATTTATTCAAAGGAAACAAACGACAGATGTGCTTATACCACTACCTTGTTAATGCTGCCTCATGCTTGACAAATTTTCACGATGACTTAAAGTAATTTCTAAAAGGCATGTCTTTTATTTTGTACTAAAAATGTTTAAAAATTCAAAAAGGCATGTATTCTTTTTTTCATGTTTTTTTTTTTTCTAAATTCTTTTTGACTCGTTTGTTATTTTTTAAAATTATATTTTTTTCATTCGGCTGACAAAGTAACCACATCGATACTAGCAAAAACGACAAACGATTTTTTTAGCGACGTCAATAAGAAAAACGACATGAAAATCTTCGTAGGAGCTTCAAAAGAGTATTATAAAATCACCGTATAAATTAGACCTTAGCCTACAAATGTAAGCATGAAAAGTACTTACAACATATTTTCGTGTAGTTTTTTTTATTAAATACGGGAAAGGTTTCGCAATTCTTGGCTCCCACAAAATATAAGTATTTTGTATTAGTATGTGAACATGCCTTAACTAGTTCTCAGTTTGCAAAAAATAAGTGCATATGTTTATAATTGTGGTCCCATATTGTTTTCTCAATATTATTATTAAAAAAAATCGTGCGCATAGAACAAAGTTAGACAAACCCAAATCGATTTCTTTCGCTTAGATTACGAACACATCGAAAAATCGACAGAGTGCTGATTTTGGTAAATTGGCTGTAAATAATTTTTAAAGGTGACAGCAAGCATGGCGTCTTAAATGTGGCAGCGATAGAGCATGTGCCAGTTTTATGCTTGTTTTAAAATTAGCGCTTAACGTCAAATGTAGTCTTTACAATTTTGAAATTGAATTTGGTGGTTTATTAAATTTAGGGCCATTATTACAACTTAAGAACACTTCAGACTATCACACTTTGTATTAAGACTAGTCAAAATTCAAGTAAGACGTGCAAGGGGGATAGAGTGAATGTGAAACGTTATGAAAATGAGAAATAACACGGCAAGAGATTTTATATCCCATAACACTTCACCATTTTTAGAAATTTGTTTAAACAATACGATTTGTCATTGTATCAGGGTTTTTTAGAAAAGCAAACAATAAAAATATTAAAACCAGACGTTAAGCAAATTTATTTATTTTCAAAACATATTTCTTTCTTTATTTATTTTCAAAACATATTTCTTATTTAACTTTAGCTGTGATGGTGTGAAAACAAAATGTAATTGTACGTTAGATTTTTTGACAGTCGTAACAAATATTAGACTTTTGTCTCACAAAATTCAATCATCAAGTCTTAAGACTTGTACGATAGTTTGAAGCACTCTTTACTGGTAAGGGTCGCGTTATTTAAAGGTACCTATAGTGCGCTCACTTAAACTGATCATTAACCAATTAATACTATTTGTTTTATTACCGTATTAGATTTTTAATAGTTTTAACATACATAAAAGAGAAAATAATTTTTTCTTTTTTATAATCAAAAAAAAAAAAAAAAGTTTCCACTACGTTGGAAACAAAAATTCGTTCAGTGAGAAAACGAACGAACGATAACAATTTTTATGAAAACTGAAAAAAAGTAAGGAAAAAAAGTCTCCAAAATCTTTTTCAAAGTATGGCAACAAAACACAAATTAAAGACTACTTTTAGGAGGTAAAAATTGTGGTGGCAACAAAACTTCACTTTAATTAGTTGTAACCCTTTGAGTAAAAACATGTTAGCTTGTGTAACTTGTGGCAATTTCAAATATAAAACATCTGGATAAAAGTTGCAGGTAGAATTGTCTTCCCGGTACTTATCGCTTACTTTTGTGTATAAGAGGAAGTTGTAATAATGAAATGCGATTTATCCGGCCGTTGTAATAACGGGCCTTAGATATTTAAAAAACAATTTTGTGAAAATAAAAATATTTTATATAAAAATAATTTTTATTTGTGAAAAAGTACTTATATAATATAGAATTATAAAAAGCTTTCAAATATTGTATTTACTTTTGACAGGAATAGCTGCCTATACACCTATTTTGTTGTAATTTTGGTTTAACGCTGCCATCTTGTAGACGTTAATACACGTTGGGTGATAGTTTAAAAGCCATTCGAGTGAATTTTCGAGACAATGTAACAATACTGTATAATTAACTCGAACATATAATGTCTTTTCGTTTACCCAAAAATTTTTACAAATTTTGACTGCATCTTAGTGAATACTGTTTGTTTACCCAAGTTGCAGTAAATGAGAACACAAAAAAGAGAGTAAAGTGACAGTTCTTTTACTGAGACTTACAATTTTTTACTACAAAAATTTCTTGCAGTAAAGTTTAGTAAGATGAAAAACATATTTTAAACAAACAAATGTAAACAAAAGAAAGCAACCAAAAAGAGAAAAGTTAAGAATAATATAGTATTAAATGATTACTGCTTTTAAAAATTAATTGGCAAACTATTGAGAAAATTGTGCGCTTTTAGCAATTAGTCAGAACCCAGTAATATCGCAAATCCGGCTGCCCAAAATTTATTTAAGTTTTGTTATTTAAATTGTGTTTTGATTTTTAATAAGATAAGCAATTTATTGGTAGTCGCAATAATTAAAAACAAAACTATCGAATATTTTATTTACTATAAATAAATATTAATATAACGTTTTCATATCTCAAGCAAGTGACTTATTAAGAAATTTGATATGAATAGCACAAAATTTTTGTTTGAATTTTATAAGTAAATTTTAATATGACGTTTCCACATCGCAAGCAAGTGACTTGTTAAGAAATTTGATATAAAAAGCATTAAAATTTTGTGTGAATTCTATACAAATATTAAAGACTAGTCTGTATTGTCGAATACTAGTTTGTATTGTCGAAATATCACATAAAATTAATTTGTGTTTATGAAATTTTATTATTTTTCCGTACTTATACGCAAGAGAGTTTTCTGAAAAAAATTTTTTGATCACAAACTTAACGCTCACAATTATGATAATCGACGTATGCACAGTTTTGACTGGTTACTATAAGCATGGTTGATTACGTGAAGATGACTAAAATGTGTTTAATAAACCTAACTTTTGGCTAGTCAGATCTGCAATTGCCCCTGTGTGCGCTGTTACATATCACTCCTTTATTGCAACATAGGCATATCTCAAAAAATTAGCTTTTCGAGTTAACAATGTAGAATTGTTAACAATACTACCTTTTATTTTGTGCCAAAAATTTATTCAAATTACTTTTAAACTGTTTCAATTAGGAGATATTTTCTAAAAAAAAGTCTTATATGGAAACTAAAAATTTGAAATCTATTTTTCTCGAAACAATGACTATGTTGCAATAAAGGATCGATATGGGTGCAGTTTTATCAGCTATTTACTAAAATTTACGAATTTTTACTTTTTTTCTGTTCGAGTACTTTTTTGCACAAGAACGTTTTCAGAGAGTAATTTTTACAATTTGGTGAAAAATTACTCATTTACTGCATTTTACTGTAGCATAAACGAATGAACCTGTAGTTTTTTCAGTTATGATGCTGCAGCATCAAATCCGCGATTCTTCTCTAAAGTGCTTGGTTCTTCATAAACGTATGAACCTATAGCTTTTTCAGTTATGATGCTGCATCATCAAATCCGCGATTCTTCTCTAAAGTGCTTGGTTCTTCAGAGTTTTGATTGAAGAAAACAAGAAAAATAATAGTCCAAATGCGAGGGACAAAAACTGCGTAACTAGTTTTTAATAGAATATAAAAGTAATTTGAACGTTTATTTAAACGACTATCATTGTTATTTATACTACTTTAAGTAATTAATAACGATTAATGGGCATATTCATAAAAATGTAAAAGAGTTTGATATGTGTTTTAGTTCCAAAATTTCATACAAAATTTTACTAAAATTCATTTCAAATACATTTTAATTTTTTATGAATATGCACATAAATGTTTAATGAACTAGATGTGTTTTGTCACAAGATAGTAAAGCGACAGGCCAGGGTAGATACTTTTTTCTATGTAAACATGAAGTTATGACTAAAGGCCTAACCATAATATGCATAGACTGGCTCAAGCCACTTTAAGCAACTGTGCGAATGCATGTAACTATTTTGTACTTAATGAAACTTTTCGTTAAGTTTCGCCTAACGTCAGTTGCTCAAGCAAAGTACAAAACTGAACGTATCTTCTGTACGGAATAATTTGTTTTCGGAAGTTTGTGTGTGTGCTTACAAAAATTATTAAAATAAAGAAAATTTGAAGCCAAAACATTTGCATATAATTTAATAGAAATCTGTTTTAGCTTTCTTTCAATTCTTAATCAAACAAATTACTACAAAATTCTTTTTACTTTTTGTTTGGAAATTATAGCATACTCGTACGAATATATTGCTGTTCTATTTAGTACTTTTTTATATAATCTATTCAGAAAAGACATAAGTGTTACGAAGTTATGCAACAATGTGTTTAAAATCATTAAGTTCATATAAGTACATTATGGCCAACTAAAAGTCGTTTTAGATTCACATATGTATTTGACAGGCTTTTCGTTTAATTTTGGCAAACGCTTAAGCCAATCTATGCACATTATGGTCTTAATTTAATTTAGTTATTGCAGTTTATTGTTAAAAAATAATACTTTATTTATTATTAAACACGTTTGATATTTCCATAAATTTTCAAATTATGTATGATATTTTAATGTAGCCGACCAAAGCAGCTTTAATATGGTAGTGGTATAAGCGCAGCTGTTTTTCGTTTCCTTTGCATAAATTTGTCAAAAACACATAGACTTCCTTGCATTTTCAAACAAACTTTTGACAACTATTCGTAAATTCTACCAACAAATACATCTTGATGTTTTTTGGTGTTGTATTTATTGTAATTCTGTCACTACCTATATAAAACTGCCTTAGTAGCCGACCTATTAACGTAGAAATACTCACAAAATCTGCTATTTAAAAATTTTTCCATAAATTAAAACAAAAATGAAAATTGCATTAATATTATAAAGTTTTATTTTACACAATCAATTATATTATATACAAAACATTTATATTCATATACATACATACATACATATTTATATGAACATTTATTTACTTTTTACAAAATATTATAAATTTTTACAAAATATGATTTGCTTGACAGTAACTTGTGTACACGGTTTTGTTTAATTTTAAAAAATTTATATATTTTACAGTCTTAAAGTAGTATTACTAAAATATAAGGGGCATTCACAAGTTTTTAGGAAATATACAAAAAAGTTCGTTAAACAAATTCGAATACAGTTTTCATGAATTTGTGTTTTAAATAATTTGTGAGCTCTTTTATAAATTTATTCGCATGTCTAATTCGTTTATACAAGTTTTACTATACAAAAATATATAATTACAGTAATATTTATAATTAAGTGACATAGATTTATTAAGACTTGTTAAAAGTTATTATTTACTTATAAGTGTTTGTTTTTTGTTTTTCTTTAAAAAAATATATAAATTTAACCACCTTTTGGTTTTTCCTATAATTTTGTATGAACTTTGTTTTTTTAACTTGAAGTTATTAGTTTTGTTTCAATGCAGCGGAAATTTGTTTTTATTACAATTTCCTAATTTAATAAGCCATATGTTTGACATGGCACAATTAATTTTATTTTGTTAAACATTAAAATCACATACATAAATTTAGATTGTGTATGAAAGAGATATAAATACATACATACATACATATGTACATAAGTGCAGTCAAGTGTGTAGAAGTGCATCTTTTAGAAATACCTTTTTGCAATACCGTTGCCACTAGATACAAAACAATAGCGCAGTTCAATGTTTGGTGTAAATATCTTGCGAAATCGCGAGTACAAAAAATTCTAGCTTTTTCTTTGCAAACCGACAATAAATTATACGAATTTGCAAACGCAAAATACTTGCGTTTACATACCCTTATATATGTACTACTAGTCTTGTGTAAGCTGTTTTATGTGTGTTGGTGTAATGATTTATCAACTGTTATTTGCCGTGTACAAATTCCAATAGTTGCAATGTATAATGCACCGAACGCTGAATGCCGCTAATATTACACAATTTTTGCTTCAAATTAGTGAATGTACACTGAAAGGAATTTTTGTATAAATTTTTTTTATATTAAAAGTTTTCAACTTGATTAATGGTAAAAATATTATATTTTTTTATGGATTATGTATGTATTTTAAATAGTTTGGCTAAAAAGTCATAAATAAATTTGTATCAAGATCTAAATAAAGTATACAAAAAGTTTGACAAGTACATTGCTTCTGTTTGGAAACAAACTACACAAACACGAGACAATTTTTAGCCCGAACCATTTTTGTTCTTTTCATCACACACATACTAATTTATCTGCCGTAACACGTATACGTATACACAGCATTGTATGTGTAGTAGTGTTTTTGTAATCATTCATTTATTGCTTGGCTTGTGTTTGTGTTGGTCTTGTGCTGCTTGCGCGGGTATAAAGAACTCCCTGCTCGCCGTTCGCCTACAAGCTGTCAGAACAGTTGTTCTCTTGTATTTTAACACATTGAAAACAAAAAAAAAGTGATTAATTTGTGTTTGTATAAGGTGGGCCAAAATAAGTTATCCGATGTTGTTTGGCTCTCAGTATTTTTTTTTTAATAAAAAACTTTGATTCTGTTTTTTGATTATGTTTATTCGAACCTTTAGAACTTTATTGGTCAATTCGAGAAGACGATAGCGGTAAAATCGGCGCCGCCACAATCTAGAGGACGAAGTGGACGATTTTCCCACAAAAATCATATTGAACGATAAGGCTCATTTCCACCTCAATGGGTACGTAACAAGCACAAATCGCTTCTGGGGCACCGAAAATCCACGAGTGATGCACGAGGAGCCACTACACCCGCTCAAAGTGACTGCATGGTGCGCTGTGCGCATTTTTTTTTTTTTTTTGAGGGGCGGTTAGTTAAACGACAACAGTACACGGTGCGCGCAATTAAACGAATTAGCACTGGATGACATGTGGTTCCAACAGAAGGGAGAAACCGATATTCTGAAGTCGGTGTTTCCGGGTCTCCTAACCTATCGTTTTGACGATTTGTACTGGCTCGCAAGATTGCCAGACTTAATCGTTGCAGACTTTTTTTGTGGGGTTCCGTGTTTACGTGGTCAAGAAAGCCACCCTGGAAGCCCTCAAAAACAACATTCGCGACAAGTGAGAAAATCTGTCGTCCGAAGTTCTGGACGAAGTGATGAAAAATGCCATAAAGCGAGCCCACAAGGTGATGCCACATAATCAAAAAACAGAATCAAAGTTAAAATAAAAAAAAAAAAAAAAAATGAGAGCTAAACAATATTGGATGACTTCTTTTGAACCACCTGTTATGTGTGATTAAATTGATTTTGCATATGTTTGTATTTGTATGATTTAGGTGTAAGCGGAATACATGTAAAGTTTTTTTTTGGCGCTTATACTACATTTACACCAACTCAAATTCTAGTAGATTTGAATTAAAATCTACAACGAAATCTATATCGTTTACACCACCGATTTTAGACATCGAGCAAGATTTAATTTTTACAAAAATAATTTGTGCATAAGGGTTTGACAAACCACTTTTGTCGGAGTCTGAATACACCACATTAAAGTGTATATTTTTGTTGCAGCGTAGTATTTTTCAGTACTTTTTGAACTAAATCAAAGTTGCATCGCTTGGTACTGAGAAGATTTCAGGAGATCTACTCATAAAGTAGATTTCTTTTTGTATGGGATATCTTCTCAAAATCTACTAGCTTTGGCTTGAAAACTCGAATGAGCAAATTTTCTAGACGAGTTTCTTGTCTGTGTTCTATGAACAGCACATAAGTCAAATAGATGATACAAATTCAATAGCTTAACAAATTTTAGTTGCAGCTTTCGTTTAATGAGCCATTTACACCTAAGCCAAATCTACTACGTTCGGGATTTCGAATCAAATCTAGTTCATTTTGACGAGATTTCTCAAACAAACTGGCATCTAGATTGCTACTAGATTTCGACGAAATCTGGTAGTAAGTACTCTATTACACAACTGTGATTTTGTTCAATACATTACTTTAAAATATTACACTGGAATAAAAAAAACTATACTTTTACATGATGAATAGCAAGGCGAATTCATTACTATTCAGTACTATGTATTTTGTTATTGTAAAACATATTGAGAATGTCAAACTCTAAATTCGCCTAAGATTGTTCAACAGCAAAAAATTTTATAATTGTTTGTAATTAAAATCACAGATTATATTAGTTTTTCACTTTTAAATTCACACAAATATCTTAAAACTGCACTAAATCATGCAAAGAAATCTTCAGATTAAAATGGCGGGAAAAAGTTTGTAAACAAAAGAAAAAAAATTTGACGGGCTCATTGGAAAAGCCCGAGAAGCAAAAAAAATTATCACCTGAGCTGTCAAGTTCACCTAGTAATGAATTCGCCTTGGTTTTGTTTACCTTTTAAATTTTTGCACATGTTCTTTATCAACTACTTTTAACAGCTGAAGTGTGAATTAGCCTTTTAGACAAACAAAATACCTGTTGTTTTTTTATTGTTGCATTGTTGTTGCGAAGCTGCTACCTTGTTTTTTGTATCATGATGAATACATTGTGATATAGTTATTGCTGTCAAACAGTTGGCAAAAAAAGATTTTATGAAAATGAAATCTGGTTAGATGCCAAAAACGAAAGTGTAAACGGTTAAGATGTTGTGATGTGTTTCATAAAATCTACTAGATTTTGGGTAAATGTAAATGCCTTATAAAGGCCTTGCTACACTATCATACACGATCGTGCGATCTACTAAATAAAGCATGTGTGCTGATAAAGTACTAAAAAAACAACCGTGCGACAGAGTTTTTGACAAATCGTGCCATTTGGAAAATTTTATGAAACTCTTCAAAACATTATAGCTCAGTGTGGTATATATTGTGAAAAATATGAGAATATTGGTGGTGCCTCGAGAAAAAAATTTAAGCAATGTGAAATTATTATGTTAATAAAAGTTTTTAATTATTTTATTTTGTATATAAATTATTGCAATCATACTTGTATAATAGTGTGGCCAAGGCGAATTTATACAGGTGAATGCAAGCGGAAAGGCGAATTCAGTACTATGTATATTGTAAAACATATCGTGAATGTCAACATCTAAATTCGCCTAAGATTGTTCAGCTGGGAAAAAATTTTATATAAATGTTAAATATAAGCTTTTATAATTGTTTGTAATTAAAATCACAGATTATATTAGTTTTTCACTTTTAAACTCACACAAATTTCTTGAAATTGCACTAAATCATGCAAAAAAGCCTTCAGATTAAAATGGCGCGAAAAAGTTTGTAAACAAAAGAAACAAAATTTGACAGTCTCATTGGAAAAAACGCGAGAAGCAAAAAATAATCACCTGTGCTGTTAAGTTCACCTGGTAATGAATTCGCCTTGAGTGTGGCCTAGAACGCCATTTTTAAGCGATTTTTTCAAGTCGGCCAGACTTCTGAAACAGTTTCCTGTGAATGAATCGTACGATCGTGTAGGATAGTGAATCAAGGCCTTAACTTTTGAAAACGAAAATTAATAAAAAGATATTTTTCAGATGCTAAATTAATTATATTCAAAAAATTCCCATTAGACTAAAAATGAAAAACAATTATCAAATTCTAATTTTGGCAGCTCAAGAAAATTTAACGCTTTTTAAGAAAATATGAATATAAACTATGTATGTATTCGTATGTTTAAAAAAATTCCCTTTCTCTAAATTTTTTTTTTTTTAAATAAAAATCATTTCTCTATTCATCATTAAAAAACACAATTTTCGGCTTGATCGTTATGTACTTATGTATGTATATTGGCGCCTAAAACAATTGTGAGAGATTTTATCTTGTTTATATCATCATATTCGTACATAAATCAAACGAAATTATTCTTTTATTTTTCTGAATGGAGCCTTAAGCTACTGAAGACGTACGAAAAACAGGAAGTGAATATTTTCTATTATAAAGTAATTTTTTTTTTACTATGCATTCATTTAACAAACAAAGTTTCTTTTTTAAGAGTTATACATATTATTATTGTTATTAACATATAAATATTAAAAAATATATACATACATACATTCATTATTAAATAAATCAACAAACAGTTTATTTGATCTAAATACTACAAACATAGCAACAATTAGAAGCAGCTGATTTCTATCATCAACAAATCAATCGATCATCAATTTCTTTCTTAACAACAGCGCGAGCAACCTAAAAAATAATTTCAAAGAAAGAAAAAACCCCAAAGAAATCTGTTAAATCATTAGGTAAATATTTTTCAGTTTAAAATGATTGAAAAATAAATATTATTATTTATGATGCTAGAAAAACAAAATGATTAAAAACCTTTTAAAGCCACACTTTTATTTGGTCACATTTGAGTGTTAATTTTGTATTTGTTACAATGACACCACAAATAATAAAATCACACCACTTGCACCGTTGCAAAGGCACTAAAAGTAACTTTCTTGGGAAACTCGGGACCCGGTGAACCACGTGTTTTTATAACCGGTTTCAATGGCGGCCTGGGTTTCAGTGACAGCAAACCGGCCGAAGCGGCCAGTTCTTTAAGACGCTGCGAAAAGCCATGAGAGTTTGAAGGTGTTTCTGAATTCGTATGTATAAAAGCTACACCATCCACGGCATCGCCGCTGCCAAGAGTTTGAGCGTTAGGCACTGTGTTGACGGTGGTGGCCGGGTGTATGCGATAGACTTGGCCGTTTGTTGAGGGATAGAGGAGACTAGCATTGTTAACGGTAGTTTGTGGAGCATTTGTGTAGCTGAAAGTAGAGCAAAAAAAAAAAAAAATTTGTATTAAAATTTGCTTTGTGTTTGATTATATTGCTTACGCTTTACATACATATCGTTAGTCTCATGTAGAAAGGCCCTAACTTGTATTATCCCTGAATTGAGCTTTTATAGGGATCCTACTACGCTGCACACAAGTACACAGTGTAACAAAGATTTATTTAAATAATTTCATACATATCGTTCTTAGAAGCAATTGAACAAAAAAGTTACTTTGAGATGGTTCTAGGTAAACAGTTTTCATTACGACTTTTCATGCTCCTGTAAATTTGTAATTATATTTGTTAGAGCCTTTCTACATGAGACCAACGATATGTACATAAATACAATAAATATATAGGTATGTACTATACACGTGTATGTACGTTTATTTATGTTTAAAAATATTTGCTTTAGTTTCTTTTTAACATGAAATCACATGTCTTATTTGCTTATGAGTATGTGATGGGGTCTTGTTAACATGAAAACACATGTTTTTCTCGCTTTTAGGATTTTTGGTTATAAATATGGGGTTTGTGTTTAAACATTTGATAAAAGTGCTAATTTTTAAATGTGCTAAAATTTTATTATAACTTAAAAGCCTAAAATATTCCATTAGGATTTCGCAGATGGCAACAATTTTTAGTCCCACACACGGGACTAATTCATTTGGCATATCATGCATACGTATATATCGGGTGGTTAAATTTCAAGGACCGATGTTGAATGTGAACCACACCTAAACGCCAAGTCTTTTTCCGAATTTTATTTGACATTTCTCTATTTCAGACTTACTCAATTTGAACCATGGAGAGATACACAATCCAACAACGTGTTAAAGTTATCCAGACTTATTATGAAAATGATGATCAATTTTCGAAGAAAATCATCTTCAGTGATGAGGCAGATTTTCACCTCAGTGGATTCGTCAATAAACAGAATTGCCGCATTTGGGCGAATGAGAATCCAACAATGACTGTCAAAAAACCAATGCACCTACAAAGAGTGACTGTTTGGTGCGGTTTATGTGCTGGCGGCATCATCGGGCCGTATTTTTTCCAAAATCAGGCCGGTCAGGCAGTTACTGTGAATGGTGTTCGCTATCGTGAGATGATAACGAACTTTTTATGGCCCGAATTGGAAAATATGGATGTAGACGATATGTGGTTTCAGCAGGACGGTGCCACTTGCTACACAGCTAACGAAACAATTGCTCTTTTGCGCAACAAATTTAATGGCCGTGTTATCTCACGTAATGGCGATCTCAATTGGCCGCCAAGATCATGTGATTTGACACCGTTGGACTTTTTTCTTTGGAGTTATTTGAAAGAAAAGGTGTACGTCAATAAGCCAGCAACAATTCAACAGCTAAAGGATGAGATAATTCGGCACATTAACGGCATAGAACCTCCATTATGCCTCAGGGTCATCGAAAATTTGGACTATCGGATGGAGGTGTGCCGCCGGAGTTGCGGCGCCCATTTGGCCGATATTTTGTTCCATAAATAATTGAGTAATACCAATATATCATAATAAACTAAAATTACAATAATTTCCTAAATAGTTTGTGTTTTATTCAAAATCAACATCGGCCCTTGAAATTTAACCACCCTTTATAAAGCATTGCGTGTGTATTAGTCTTTTTGTATTCATTTGTTTTAGGCCCTCATACACTATCCTATACGATCGTATGATTCATTTACAGGTAAATGTTTTAAAAGTCTGACCGACTTTACAAAATCGCTTCAAAATGGCGGTGTAGGCCACACTATTATACAAGTACGAGTATGATTGCAATAATTTATATACTCAGTAAAGTAGTTAGAAATTATTATTGCCTTAATAATTTTACATTATTTCAATTTATTTCTCGAGACGCCAACAATATTTTCATATTTTTCAGTAAATACAAGGGCCGATAAAAAAAAAATAAACCTTATTATCAATTATTTCAAAAAGTATTTATTTATTCATCAATAACTATCTTGTCCCCTTTAAAGTAATCCTCCTCAGATATAATACACTTTCCTCGAAACTGGCTTTTTGGTATCGCCAACAGTTCTTGTTTCGATTTTTCTTTTATCTCCTCAAAACACTTTCCTTTCATCGGTGTCTTCAGTCTTGGAAAGTGGAAAAATACAGCGGTGGCCAAGTCCGGTGAATACGGTGGTTGAGACATGATAACGGTTTTGTTTTTACTCAAAAACTCACGCACAAGCATCGATGTGTGAGCTGGTTTATTATGATGGTGCAGAATCAGTGATTGTTTTTTCCACAATTCTGTGCACGTCTGAGGAATCGCTTCGCGCAAACGGCGCCTAACTTCAAGGTAGGATTCCTTATTGATCGTAAGACTTTGTTGAAAGAATTCATGATGCACCACGCCATTGCAGTCGAAGAAAACAGTGAGCAAAACCTTCACAATTGACAGAACTTGACGTGCTTTTTCCGGTATTTGCTCTTCTGGACGCTTCCATTGGGGTGATTGGGCTTTGGTTTCAATGTCATTGCCATACAGACATGTTTCGTTACCAGTTATAACCTTTTTGAGGAAATCTGGATCGTCGTTGACGATGTTTAACAGGTCCTGAGCGATATCCATGCGACGTGGTTGTTGTTCAACATTTAGTAAATTTAGTAAAAATCGAAGAGCACACTAAAACACGAGAAATCTTTTTACCTGTCAAATAAAAAATCGAAGAGCACCTTTAGGAGATATTTTCTCAAAAAATTTGCTAAGACTTGTATAGATACTAAAAACTTGCGTTTTTCTCGAAACGAGCTTTTTTGAGATATGACTATGTTGCAATAAAGGAGCGATATGTAACAACATAATATAAAAAATGCGAAAATCGAACATACGTAAAGGCTAATATTGAGTTCATTATTTCGTGCGAAAATCTTTCAAATTGCATACAAAAGTGTTTCGAATGAAATATTTGCGAAATAAGTTTAGAAATGTAGTACTGAGTTTTTAAAGCAAAAAACACACAAAATGTATCTGCAACATGTTTTAATTTAAAATTGTTTCTGGGACTATTTGTTTTTTCAGCTGCGAAATAACATAAGTAAAGCTTTTTTTCGCACGAAATACATACATGTATACTTAAAATTAAAAAAGAAACATGAACAAGAGAAAAAATTTACAACATTGTGTACATCTCAATTTTTTCGTACGAAATAAGTAATGTTGCTGAAAAATTATCGCACATTCAAACTCAATACTAGGCTTAACTCACGAAGTTTGAAAACAATTTTGATCAGACCGTGTGTAATACACTGATCGCACAGAAACCATCATGTTTTGAAAATTTTCATAAAATTTTTCAGATCCCACGATTTGTCAAAAACTCTGCCACACAGTTACATTTTTAAGTACTTTTTCAGCTCACACATTAAATTTGATAGATCGCACGATCGTGTAGGATAGTAAATCCGGACCTCTACTTGATGTGTGTTTGGTTTTATGAGGGTTGTGCGGGTTAGAAGCTGGTTGAAACATTATACTGGCAAAATATCACCCCCTTCACAGTTGTTATGTGTTATTAGTCTGCGTAAATATGATGACAGCAGGTTAACTTTTGCACCAGTGAGTGAACTACTAACTACACGGTTGTCAGATGTTACAATATTGTAAGATCTGGCAACATGCTGACAATGTAGTGGCAATGAAAAATTGTCCTGCAGAAGTAAATTGTGTGTTCAGACGATTGTAAGAAAATCTTACAATTTCATTGTCAGACTATGGTCTGACAAATAATTCATCTGACAACAAAAATTGTCAGTTCACACGGTTGTCAGATTGTTAGATGAAAAAAATTGCCAAAAATGTAGGGATATTAATTCATAAAAAACAGCTTTATTTTTCAAAATTTAATCACTCTCCAAACTTTGAAAATGTTTCAATTTTAAGAACAGAAAATAATTATAAGAAGCGTTACATGTTAGAAATGTTAGAGATTATAAGCACACCAACAACATAGAGAATTAACTTTAAGGTAGACACAAAAATATTAGCACAGAATTATAGATATTTAGTTAGTAAGAAATTCTAGATTTGAATTGTTTAAGAATGAAAGTTAGGAAAATTTTTTATATATTTTAGAAAAATTTTTTTTTTAATTATGTTAATAATATTTCCATGCTATTCTGTAAACAACATTTGTTTTGCTAGTTGAGAAACAACATGTTGCAACATTTGTTGGTTGCAGACTTAAGTTATTTTGGTTTTATGATATTTTTTATGTTTGTTGTTATTGTTATTAATATTATTTTCTTTTTTGAATTTTTTAATAACCCAAAAGCTTTCTGTCAGTAAATTAAATAGATATTTTTTAAGTTTTCAATTTTAAGTTTTCAATTTGATAATATTGTTAAGAATTTTTCTTTGTGTATGATTTAATAATTTTTCTTGGTGTATATTTTTTTTTGTATATAGGAATATTTTGACAATAATTTTTCAAATTGAAAACTTTTTAATAACATATTAATTTTCCTGACGATGATCGAAATATTGAATATAAATACTGTTGAATTTTTTATATAAAATAAAACGATCTTTAGCTGCAAAAATAAGAAATATTTATTTAAACAAGAGCAAATAATTAAATATAAAATAGAATATAAAATCTCAAAACAAAATTTTTTATAATAAATATTCCAAAAAAAAAAAAAAAGAGAAAACTGAATATCGTTTCTATTATATTCTCCAACACTGTATAACAGCAGTAATGTGCTGTAGTGTAAAAAATAGTATTTAAGTAAAACCAAGGCGACTTTATACAGGTGAATGCAAGCGGAAAGGCGAATTCAGTACTATGTATTTTGTTATTGCAAAACATATCGTGAATGTCATAGTCTAAATTCGCCTAAGATTGCTCAGCAGAGAAAAAATTTTATATAAACATTAAATATAAGCTTTTATAATTGTTTGTAATTAAAATCACAGATTATATTAGTTTTTCACTTGTAAATTCACACAAATTTCTTGAAATTGCACTAAATCATGCAAAAAAACCTTCAGATTAAAATGGCGCGAAAAAGTTTGTAAACAAAAGAAACAAAATTTGACAGTCTCATTGGAAAAAACGCGAGAAGCAAAAAAAGCTGTTAAGTTCACCTGGTAATGAATTCGCCTTGAGTAAAACTCATGTGATTCTGTTTTAAATGATTTTTTTTTGTATAAATCTTAATCGTGACTTAACTTTTACATGCAAATTTTCAATATCAACGCCAACTACCTGGGAAATATGAAAACTATTAGGAAGTAAATTAAAATGAATTCAAATATCACTTCCTTAAAAACATTGTAAGATTTTGCTCTTATGTCAATATACTTAGATAGTGTATGACTTTTATAGGTTTTAATCATTTATTACACATTCACCTTCAGCATTTCAATAAAGTTTGTGAGGCGTCGCAACGTTTGACTTTTAAATCGAAACGAAAAGTTGCTTGATTTCAATATGACAAGTGAAATATTATTTTAAGATTTTTGTGAATTTTTTTTTTCATAATTTTGTTTTTAAAGCTGCCAAGCAAGTCCTACCTCTAAATTGACTGCTAAATACGTTCTTAGGCTTTTTATTTAATTTAAAATATTGCAACTGAAATGAAGTTTAAGGTCAACTACTCGACAGTACATGCTGTAGAAAACTTCGGTTATTGGCTTCTTGTGATTGTTGCATTTACAATATAATGTTGCATGCAATTCATTTATTCAACAAGTTTAAGAATAAAAACTAAAGTTGTTGGCAATGATACCAAAAAAAAAAATCATTAACATTAACATTTTTAAAGGCTTAAAAACAGGCCGAAAAAATTATCAGAAGCTTTTTTTTGTAATTAAGAACGATTTGCTAAAATTAAAACTGGTCGGCATGTTCGAGAAGCCTTGGATGAAAATTGTTTTTATTTATTTTTCTTAAATTGTTTTCTACGGTTATAAAAATGGCGGATCTGTGTTTGTTAACGTTATATAAACATGAAGTTGATTTCCAGCTGATTCGGAGTTAAACACCGTAACGTTTACTGACATTTCAGCTTAAAAACTTTTGATTTTGAATAGCCAGTTATTTTTAATCTTTTCAAAATATAACAAAGTTGAAATAAAACTTAAAGTTAGTTATTTAACTGCAAGTGAAGCATTAACTTTTTGTAAAAATTATGAGTTTTTAAAGTATTGGATGCTTATTTTTAGAGTTCTAGAACTTTATTTGACAACGGATTGAACAGCTGATACTGGCTATTTGTTGAGTTAGGCTTGACACAACGTACCTTAACGTTTACAAGATGGCAGCGTTACGGCATGTGACAGATTTTTGGTACTGGTAATACCGTGAGCCCTCAACGTCACATACCGGTTATCTGCCGGGAACGTACTCTACTTTATTGAATTTTTGTTGAACTTTATAATTGTTGAATTAAATTTTTGGTTTGTACATTTGTACAACGGGTTATAGTTCAAGTTTTTTCCTTTCTTAATTTTTTTTTTCTTAAGAAGGATTTTTTTACAATACAAATCTGCTGTGATCAATAATTTTAATTGAAGAAGACAAGAAAAATAAGATTTGATTATTATTTTTCTTGTCTTCTTCAATCAACATTATTGATCACAGCAGATTTGTATTGTAAAAAAGTATTCTACTTTGTTTGGCCGTCATTTTGGTAAACATTGACAGTTTATATTTGGCAGACGTGAAGTAGACACGTGACAAATTTACTGCGCAAAAGTATGCGATAAACCAACGTATTTTAATCGTTAAAACATTTTATCAAAATCAATCATTGATTACTGTGACGATGAGAAAGTTACGTGAAATTTTTGGGAGAAATAACGTGCAAAAAGCACACTATTTATCGTGTAGTGAATGATTTCGAAGAAGGAGGGGCTGTAGGTAGTTCAAGCATAGACCACAACGTACTGCAAGATCGGCCGAAAACATCACTGCTGTTCAAGAAAGTGTTCAAAATAATCCATCAACCTCAATTCGACGCCATATTTAGGAGCTTGGTTTTCAAAGAACAACTTTGGCCACAATTTAGCACAAGGATATCCATTTTTTCCATTTCAGATTCAGTTGACACAAGAACATTTGCACCGCATTACATATGCCAATGGGATATTACAGCTCGCCTATAGTAACCTCGATTTTCGTGAAAAACTCATAATTAGTGACGAGGCACATTTTTATTAGAATGGATACGTGAATAAAACGAAAAAATAGTTGGTTCTGGGCAATGAAAAACCATTAAAAGTGACAGTCTGACGGACAATATGGTGGGGAGAACTCATTGGACTTTACTTCTTTGAAAATAAAAACGGCGTAACAGTAACTGTGAATGGGGAGCGATATCGTGATATGATTCAAAACTTTTTAATGCCACAGCTGCATGCTTTGGGCTTGATTAACATGTGGTACCAACAAGACGGTGCCACATCGCATACATTCAGCATTACAATGGAATTACTGCCAGACCTGTTTTCACACCATAGCTGAAAAACAAGCTTTGTGCAAAGAAACCAGAAACGCTTGAGCAACTCAAACAAAATATTCGTGATGAAATTAATGAAATACCGCGCGAAATGTGTGAGAGTGTAATGAAAAATTTGCTCGAAAGGGCTCGCATTTATGCAGGGTAGGAAAAATTTGTGCTGGCGAATTAAATTTTATTTAAATCGCTCGTTATTAAATTTCTATTTCCGAATTTAAAAATAAAATTCGCGAAAAGAATTTAATTTTAAATTTGTGAATTTTTTCATTGTTTTCGCGAACGAAAAAAATAAATAAAAACTGATTAAATGCGTTTTCGAGCAGAATGAAAAAATTCCCGAATTTAAAATAAAATTGTGCTCGTGAATTAAAAATATTCTTGAGCTGTAATTGTTTGAGTTTGTAAATGTTGTACCACCTTCAGTAAATACTTGCAGTGCTGTCAATAAAAATTTTAAAATATACCTCTAATATGATGACAACACAGAGTTTTCTAAAAAATGAAAATGAAGATTTACCACTTGTCAATTTTTGCATTTGGATTTCTCTCCTACTAAGTACAATTTGTTTTTACACGGTAAAATTTTCTTTATTCTACACATATTTTTGATAGATTTAAATACTTGTATTACCATGTAAAGGTGCCTTTATCAATATAAAGATCGATTTTCTTTTATTTGATCAAAAACCATAAACAACCAAAGTAGTATACCTTTCCGGCGGACATCCTGTGATAGTTGGAACACAGTCACAGTGTTTATCCCAGAAAAAATTTTATATCAAACTCTCAAAAGCAATTGGATTTTAAAGAGATCAAATCTAAATAAAGTTCTTCTAATTAATACATGTTTTATTCTTTTTAACGCTTTATTGCTGAATACCAGTTTGTTGAAATCGTTATTGGTTTGAGTTTGGAATGAACGGAAATTTGCATATTTAGAATTTTTTTGTTACCACCTGTGGAGCTCAAATCCAGGCCAAAGGAACACACATAAATTTGCTTTCGAAACACTCTACTTGCCTGATAACCTTGTGCTTGCCGTGGTTTGATTTTATGATCTTTACTTGGAAAATTATTGCTGTGTAGGTGCTATACTCGTATGTGAGTATTTGATCGAATGATAATTTTACAACACATTAAAAGACAATCTCTATTTTAATCATTTAAATGGGTTTGCTTATGCCTGTGCCTTACTAAGTGTAAGATCACTAAAGCAATTTTAATTGCTCAACTTCTACTTGTTTCTATGTTCACACAGGAAAATTTTTCGGCAATTTTTGACTTTTTTTTTAGATTTTATGTTTTTCTAATTTTGCTATTACATAGGGTCTACATGTAATACAATATCTAAGATTAGAACCAGTGTTCTCAACTTTGAAAATTCAAAACACACCAAATTGGGGGGAAAAAATACATACATTAATCCCCATTTTTGAAAAGAAAAATATAATATTTTAAAACTAAAAGCATAACAATGAAACACATGTTTAAGCGGCTAGTAAACAATCAGACTAGGCTTTAGAGCAAAATTTGTGTTTGTCATCCTATCGATAAAATAATTATAACGATACTTTATCAAATCTAATGTTCAGTAATATTTTTAACAATATTTGTTGCCGATCAAAATAAACTCTTACTTTTAGAGTCTTCTGTTTCATACACAAAAACACAGCTGTTTACCATTTCTAAAGAGTGGATAGGGTTAGAAGTTTAATATAGAAGGTCATTGAGGAAAATAAAAAAAAAGGTTAGCAGAAAGAACGCAGCCTTGCGATTCCCCTGAATTAATTTTGAACTTGTTTGATGAGACCCCATCCATAGCAACTTGTATAGTGCGATCTCTGAGAAATCTCGACAGAAACCGAGAAATCGATGCCAAAAGCAGTAAGTTTTGGAAATATTCAGAGCCACCATTTTACTTTCAACAAAATGATGTATTGAGTGTCACCATTTTTTCGAGAGATATGCCAAAAGATCGCCAGTAAAGCGATCCTTAAGAAGTCCATTTTGACAATCACACAGTAATTTATGCGACTCTATATACCTCATGAGGTGGTTGTTAGCCATATTTTCCATTACTTTGGAAAGCGCAGAGCAAATTGCAATTGGGCGTTAATTTTCAGGGTTATTCGCCTCACCATTTTTGGGAATTAGCGTTACATTAGTAACCTTCCAGCATAATGGGAACTCCCTAGCATGATAAAGTATGCTGAAGAGGCGTGCTAATGGACACGCAAGCGTAGAAGAAAATTGCTTTAAGACAAGTGCTGGAATGCCAACCGGTCCAGGAGCATTTTTAATGTCGAGATAGGCCAAAACCCTTTTTAAGCCGGAAACATATTTTTGGCATAGTTACAGATACTCTCTCGAGGTCGGGAAGTAGTTGATTGCTTTCCGGCAAGTAGGAATTACTAAATATGGCAGAAATTCGTTGATACGGCGTTAAATCTCCTCCATTAATGAACAGGTGGAAATTTAATGGTGTTAAATCACACGATCCGCCATACCAATTCAGTTCACCTAAGAGAGAGATTACACGGCCTGGAAATATCTCATGCAGAAATGAAATTGTTTCAGAGACTGTAAGGCATATGACATTGTCTTGTTGAAACCACATATTTTTTTTTCTTGGACCAGTACTCAGGGGACGACCTCTACATATGCAGTGCATTGTACTGGAACTAGGAAAATAGGTTATGATGAGTTAGGAAAAAGGGAGTAGTGTTCGTTTAACTTAAACAATAACAAGACTAAAACAAACTCTACTGCAGCATTTAAAATGTTGGAATTAAATTATTTAAACTGGCTATGTAAATATCATATAATTTAGGAAAAATAAACTGTGTTACCAAATCGTACCATTCACTGGTGGGCCAGCTTCATTTTCAAAATAGTGTGGTCTAATTATATCAACAGCCAAAAATCTACACCAAACAGTGACACGTTGTGAATGCATTTGTTTTTCCACAACCACAAGTATTTTCTCAGAACCCCAAAAATTTCAATTCCAGCAATTAACAAAGCCATCAAGATGAAAATATGCTTCATCGTGTAGGATGATTTAGCTCGATAAATCGACCTCCATTTATTGATGTTCAATAATCTATACACCGAACTTTGTTCGATCTTATAACGCTGCTTTTTCAGCTGACAAATTCTTTGTTTTATAGGGTTGCCAGCATTTTACTGCACAAATGGCGGCACATTAAAATTTTGCGCTAATCTCGTAATGTGTTTTATAGTCTATTTACACCAAAGCGAAATCTGCGCATTCGAGATTTCAAGCCAAATTTAGTAGATTTTGAGAAGATTTCCCATACAAAATGAAAACTACCTTATAGCCTATTTACACCAAAGCGAAATCTGCTCATTCGAGATTTCAAGCCAAATCTAGTAGATTTTGAGAAGATTTCCCATACAAAATGAAATCTACTTTATGAGTAGATTTCGATGAAATCTCCTGAAATCTACTCAGTGCTAAGCGATGCAACTGTGATTTCTTGGAAAAAGTACTTAAAAATACTACGCTGCAACAAAAATTGCACTATAATGTGGTGTATGCAGTCTCTAGGCACAAAAAATATACACTTTAATGCTGGTGTATTCAGTCTCTGATAATATTGTATTGTCAAACCCTCATGCATAAATTATTTTTGAGCAAATGAAATCTTGCTAGATGTCAGAAAACGGTGGTGTAAACGATATAGATTTCGATGTAGATTTCAATTCAAATCTACTAGATTTTGAGTTGGTGTAAATGCGCTATTATGAGTAGATTTCGACGGAATCTCCTGAAATCTATTCAGTACCAAGCGATGCAACTGTGATTTTGTTCAAAAAATACTTGAAAGCACTACGCTGCAACAAAAATATATACTTTAATGTGGTGTATTTAGTCGCTGATAAAATTGTCTTGTCAAACCCCCATGCAAATTTAGTTTTGTGAAAATGAAATCGGAAAACGGTGGTGTAAACGATATAGATTACGTTGTAGATTTTAATTCAAATCTACTAGAATTTGAGTTGGTGTAAATGTAGTATTATAAAGTCAAGAATTGCTTAACTAAAATTGCTCTGTGTGCACAAAACACAACACTATAAACAGCGATATAAAACCTTTCATATTCTGCTGTAAATGTCTTCGAAATTCTCAATAACACTGTAAATAGTCTTATCTAAATGAAATCACCGGCACTATTTA
Source organism: Thecocarcelia acutangulata (assembly GCA_914767995.1). Classification (NCBI taxonomy): domain Eukaryota; kingdom Metazoa; phylum Arthropoda; class Insecta; order Diptera; family Tachinidae; genus Thecocarcelia; species Thecocarcelia acutangulata. The sequence goes on from OU612094.1 coordinate 23,284,741, forward strand.
ATTAGATTTTCAGGAATATTGAAGATTTTTAACAGTGAGTGTGACTGCAACTTTTTAAATGTCAAATAGTTTTCGAGTATGAATGAATTTGATGAGCAGAAACTTGTGTAGAACAGCTTCAACATGACTGACTGCAATTAATTTTTTAAGTACACAAGTGTGAGTATGAGTATTTAATAATAAATGAATGCGTGCTTAATAATTTTAAATAAAGAAAAACAAAAAATGGGTTTGACATTTAAGCGCTTATGCAAATAAAACTGTGACTGAACAAACATTTTATAAATTTTGCACATACTCGTATGTATGTATGTGCTTAAAAAATTTTGTTGAGACTCTAGTCACACTGAATTGTTTTGTTTTAGTAATTTTTTTTTTTGGAAGTAGATTAAAGCAACATTTATTCTTGATAAAGTTTTCTAAATACATTTCCATTTAAATAATACTAGATATTTTCCATTTAATTTCCTTTTTTTATTTTTATTATTACATATTTATTTTGAACACGGTGAAGTTTTTAGCATTTTAGCGGTTGCCCAACTTAATTGGTTATGTTTTCAATTTTATTATTTTCAAACATGTAAAATAGCAGAAAGTCTGCTTAAATAACAATTTACAACACATATCGTGTTTGGAGTCATTACAATAGAAAATTATTCGTTATTATAAAACTATTACAAAATAACGACACCACCCAGTTTTTGAATGAATTTTTTTTCTTTTAAAGTATTTTACATGGATAACAAAGTTACTTAAGCCGGATTAAATGGAAAAATTCGAAACTTTGTTGAAAGAAAACTTCAAATGTTTTACAGAAAATTGGTGGCCGGCCGGCCATTGGTTGCATATGAGAAGAGAAGTGAAAAGAAAAGCAAAAGTATTATAAATGTTTTATGAATAAAGCATAATTGGCATGTCTAGTTTTATTTAATAATATTTTGAGAAGATTTTTTTTTATTTTTAGCATTTTCTATTTTAAACACTTTATTGTGGTGATTATGAGATAGTTTTGATGGATATATTTTTGTTTTTTCTATTTATTCTAACTGAATCAGTAAGAAACGGGCGGATTTATACAGCGTCTGGGCTTTGGGGTAGAAATATCAAAAATTTATCCTTTAAAAGAAAAGAAAATTAGACTATTGCAAGATTCTGAAATTAATGTGATATTTCCACAAAACAAGCAACTCTGCAGTCTAAATTAGCGCGTTAAGCGTTTTTTATGCGATCAACCTAAATAACGCGGCGTCAATTGGAAAATCCAATTTTGACAGAGCATAAGAGAGAAAGCTTTACTGTCTGTCTGTAAAGTTAGCTTCAAAACAAATCATACCGTCCAATAACTGACAACAATTTCAAAACTTTTCGAAAAATTGCTAAAGGCGAAGTTGGAACCAATGCTTAATAAGGTGGAATGTATTCCTAATCAACAATTTGGTTTTAGAGCGAAACATGGCACCATTGAGCAAACACACAGGTTAGTTAACGTCATAAGAAAGACATTTGAAGATAAAAAATATTGCTGTGCCTTATTCATCGACGTCTCATAAGCTTTTTATAAAGTGAGGCACAATGGCTTAATGCATAAAATAAAGTTTAACTTACCTGCAAACATACATAAGCTTTAAGAAAGCTATTTATATTGTCGCCAATTTATAATAAAAGAAGGCGATTTCATAAGCGCCGCCCAGCCTATTGAAGCTGGAGTGCCCTTAAGGCAGCATATTAGGGCCTATCTTATATTTGATCTACGCATCTGACATGCAGACAAGCACCAACATTCACACTTCAACATTTGCAGATGATAAAGCATTCCTTAGCATACATAGTAACCACCAGCAAGCATCAATAAATTTTCAGGAACATATCAACAAACTAGAGAAATGGCTCAAGCTTTGGAAAATCAAGGTTAATGAAGAAAAGTGTGCCCATGTTACATTCGCACTGCATCTAGGAACTTGCACACACTATTAACAATAAAGTAATACCTTAACACAGTGAAGTCAAATACCTCGGTATTCATCTTGACCGTAGACTAACATGGAAGTCGCACATCGAGGCAAAAGTAACGCAGATGAAATTGAAAGCAGTGCAAATTAATTGGCTAATAGGCAGAAATTCGACCTTGAAGCTTGATTGTAAACTTTTGCTGTACAAGTCGATTCTAAAGCTAATATGGTGCTATGGGATTCAATTATGGGGCACAGCCTAGGCATCTAACATTGAAGAAATTCAAAGAAGTCAAAATAGAATTCTCCGTCGAACTACAGATGCTCCATGGTACGTTAAATACTCACGAATCCACGCAGATCTGAACGTACCTTTTGTGAAATCTGAATTTGTGAAGTACGTATTATGTATTAACAAACTTGAATTCCAGCCAAATCCTTTTGCAGTTCTTAACTTTGGTGGTTTGGTGGATGGTGAGAAGGAGGGATACTTTGGCTACCATTCGAGCTCTAAACAGATGACTGAATTCTGAAATAATATTCGCATAAAAATAAATTTTTGTCCAGCACTGGCAGGACTTTAATTAAAATTTTTTTTAGTATTAAGACTTGAATACTTATTGTCATTATATTTCTTATGTAGATTCAATAAATAAAATAATAAAGTTAAAAAAAAAAACACATGATACTCAATTTTTGCGGCCGTTAGTAATCACATTTTAGCTGCTTTCAGACTAATTTAGCGACTTTATCACTTTTTATTATTTCTATTCAGTGATTTTTTTTATTATTAGCGAACAATACTGTTCATGGCACAACTTTGACGCTTTTATTTTAGTTACCTACTACAGCGTAAAACCAAAGCTTTAAATTACGTTGCGCTTTACGCCTTAATTTAAGTTGCACTGCAAGCGACTTGTTTAAAAAATTTGTATGGAAAAACTCAGAGTATTGAGCGGTTTTCATAAAAATTTCTTATCAAACCGATTTCATGTGACATGGTAACATTACGTAAAAAATGAAAAATACTGCTGATTCCATATTTGAAATTTAGGTTTTTTTTCTACCAAATTACGCTTAAAATACGCCAACAAAGCATTCTGATATGCACTTGTTACATATTCGCACATATGTAAGTAATAGTTTATATGCACACTTTGCGCATACAACCCTTAATTGCAAAGGAACAGATGGCAGTTAGAGAGCGAAACCGATCAATTAAAATAACCATTGGGCTAGAACACACGAAACAATTTTTAGTCGGTTTTTATTCGACACTGAGCAAACGTGTCTCCCATCTTGCCGATAGCTTTCTCATATGTAAATATTCATGCAAAATATTGAACACACGTTCATATGATATGTTTAGCATTTCAAAAATCTCACATAACTTGTTTCGGCGATCATTTATGACGATATCGAGGATTTTCTTGATATTTTCTGCAGTAACCATCTCCTTTGGCCTTGCTGTTGCAGTGCTAGTTCGGCCGCGTTTAAATTCAGTAATCCAATATTTTACCATATAATCTGACGCAGCAGACTCACCGTAATGTTTATCGATCATTTCTTATGTCTCTTTCGCCGTTTCCCCATTTAAATAATAGTGTTTAATCACTGCACGAAATTCCATTTCCATTTTTCAAGAATCACAAAAAATCACTTCAAACGGCTACAACAAATAAACTAACCGATGAATTTGGGTGAAATTTCAACAGCTGATGTTTGACAGATAACAATTACAAAAAAATGTTTTGTTGTGTTTGTACTGCCATCTAGCACTAGATAGCTTCAATATCAATCCTCCCGCGTATGTGATATTATAAAAAATATTTAGTTTTAAAAAATAAAAAGGAATTTTTAAAGTCATTTAGGTGTGAATTTTGATTAAGATTGTTTTTTATAAAAAACTTTTATTAAAACATTTCAATTAAAAAAAAAAAAAAAAAAAAAACACACACACACACACACACACTATTGAAAACTAATTTCACAAAATGCCCTGTCGGATAATCAGTAGCTGACTATAAAAATAGCCAACTTTTAATTAATTTTTATGAACCGATTTTAAGCTATCATGAATACAATGCAAAAATGTATTTCCAATGTCGCCACCTAGTAGGCGCCGTAGATTTCAGTTTTTGTTATTAATACTACTGCGTGATATTGAAGTCTTTTTATTTAGGAACATTTAAATTTTTCAATTCTGTGGAAGTTTTCTAAAATAAAACTTTTTATGTAAGTATATATGGCAAATAATAAAGATATTAATATTGTTTTAATTTTAATTAAAAATGCAAGAATGAGAGTCGTTAGCAAAAGTTATTTAAGAAGCCTTGTAAAATGTAATATGTTTTGTTTGGTGTAATATGTAATATAAAAATGAAGTTTTTAATAAATTATTTTTGAAAAATTACAAATAAATACGTTAAAAATGTTAACTAATTTATTTTATTACGAAAAAAAATTACAATTGAATGATTGTTAGGTGTCAGCTGGTTACAAAAAGTTGTTTTTCACCTATAGTGTCAACAATTAACTTTTGGTAGGTTTAAAACTAACTAATTTATGGTTGACTTAAAAATATTGCTAGCTTCAAAAAGTTAACTGAAGGTTAACAAGCTAACTGTAAGTTAGTTGAAAAGTATTGTAAAGTCGGACAATTGACTACTTCCTAGGACATCACAATGTTAAAATAGTTAGTTGCTTCCACTGAAAAGTAATCCAAGTGTCAGTCAGCATTATTTGAGGAATAGTTAACTTACAGTTAGTTTAAAATTAACTCAGTTTCCGACAGGGTGGTTTTTGATATCAAGTTAAAAAAAATTTTTATATATGAAAAACAAAAATACATAGGAGTACACACTGTTAAATTTCACGAAAAATGCTAACGAACGTTGGCGTTCGAGATTGTGAAACAGGCACTTAATTTTCTGAAAGTTTTTTCTTTATATGTGTTTAATGACAATGTTTAAACAAAATAATTTTCCCTTTAGGAAAGCATATGAACGAGTATATCTAACTTTTCGAATAACTTCTTTAAATTGCAAATCATCTATTAAAAATGTATTTCCTTAGTTAAAAGTCATCCAGGAAACTTCTTACTTTTTCTTTGTTTCTATCACGTACTTATCACATCAATTTGAACATAAAAGAGGTATTTTTCTTATTTCTTATAAAATATAGTTCAAATAAATATTTCTTAAGTTAAATAATGATAATGACTTTGTTGATAGTTAACCACGCCAATTGCACATCATAACTATCATCTCATTTAATAACTTATACAACAAAAACTATAACTTTCTTTGCCCAAGAATTTCTTCCAGCATCCTAAAAAAAAATGCTTTCAAGCAGCTCTTTGAAAATAGAGTTAATAAAATGCAGCTAAGCATTTAACTAGACAACCATTTTCTTTCCGTTCTTTGGCTAATACTATAAAGAACTTGTTGAAAAAAAATATACACAAAAAAAAAAAAAATTGTTTGTTAAGTTTGCTGCTTTTATTCATTTGGTTGTAATGATAAATGTTTCTGTTGATAGAAAATGTTTACCACCGCCAACGAATCGTTAGATGAAGGTTAACAAAGTTCAGCAGCAACAAAATTTTCATTCATTTCTTTTGCAGCTCGTAAACATTTTCTCTTGGACATGGAATGAACAAATTCTAAAGATTCTTTATTTGTTTGTTTGTCTGTTTCATCTACTTAATATTTATGTAGTGTTTGTTGTTGTCGCTGCATATCAGTTGTATTCGCTATATATATGCATTGTATGTAGTATATAGTAAGTAGTTGCAATTGCTGGCGAAGGAACGTCTTTATGTTTGAAGCTGCTTCAGATGCCAATAAATTTGTTAAAAATGTTTCAAGCTGTGGAAATGCGCTCACTTAAACCATTTTAACGGTCATTGAGCATTACGAGCAAAAAGTATTACAACAACAAGCCAGTCGGCCAAATATCTAATACTGAAAACAACAACAAAACACCAAATAATGTGCACAGGAAAAAAAATTTACTTACACATTCTATTGGATTTGAAAAAAACTCGTTTATTTTTCTCTTCATCCCAACAAACATTAAGCTTTGTTTTTAACTAGAGAATGATTAGAAATCAAGCATTTTCTCAAATAAAACCATGATATTTTCAGGAAAAGAGGGAAATTATTTTCAAGTTGAAAAAATCATTTGTTCCCAACTTGATTTTAAACGTTATTTTCAAATGATTTTCTAATATGGGTAGTCATGCCATATGGAACTCGAATGGCAACGAATAAATTCACATATCTTTTGTTTTACATATGTTTTTGTTAATTTGAATTCTCTATTATTATGTTTTACATTCCCGCAGAGACAAGGTATTTGGCTTCTCTTGACCCTGCATGGCACCTCGACCATTTAATAAACTGATTATATACATTTTTCAGCCAGTTTACCAATTTCGAATGAAAATGTATGCGATAGAAAGTTAGTCACTCACATTCGAATCAATTTGGGTTTGTCTATCTCACTATTATTCGTTCGCATATTCTTATGTATTTTCATTGAGTTTTGACAGACCGTTCGCATAGAAAAAAGTTAGACGAACCTAAATCAATTTTCTTTCGCTTAGATTGCGAACGCAAGCACGCTGTCGAGATTGGTAAACTGGCTGTTTGTATTTTTCGGCTGCTGTTCTTTTTATACCCTTAACAAAAATGTAAAGGGTATATGCAAGTTTGTGATTTCGTTTGTAATTTCTACAATTTTCATTTGCGACCCTATAAAGTATATATGTATATTCTGAATCAGAGTTAATAGAAAAGTTGATGTCCGTCTGTCGGTCCGTTTCTGAGAAAATCATTAGACTTAGAAACTTTTTTCTGTCACCATTCTTTTATCTCATCGATTCATGGGTCTGCTCTTGAAATTCAGTAAAATCGGTTCACATATAGCTGAGATATATCCAAAATTCCGAAAAAGCCATTATTTTTTGCAATTTTGTATGAAATTTTTGAAAACAAAAAATTGTTTTCTTTCAAACTTCACACAATTATTAATCATGGCAATTAAAAGGCAAAAAAATGTTTTTTCCCGATATCAGCCCATATATATCCGAGATATAGCGTAAACCGATTTTTTAATGAAAATGTCGCGTAAGTAAACTTAAAAAAAATTTTTTGTTTAAAATTAGAATATGATATAGCCTAAACCGATTTTCTGGTTATAGAAAGAGGTTACTAAAATACAGAACATGAAAATGTCTGATATCGGTCCATATACTCGTATACCCCAGATATAGCCTAAACTGATTTTTTCATCGGATTACATTTTTTTTTGTTTTAGACCAGTTCTAGTAATAAAAGGAGGTTACTAAAATAGAGAAAATGAAAATTTCTGATATCGGTTCATATTCACCCGAGATATAGCTAAACCTATTTTTCCATGAAAATGTCCCGTAAGCGAACTTAAGAATTTTTTTTTGCTTAAAATCAGTTCTGGTAATAAGAGGAGTTTACTAAAGTACAAGAAGTACAAATTTCCGATATCGGTCTATATATACCCGAATTGTAGCCAAACCCGATATATGTTCGCGAAAGCGAACTTAAAAAATTTTGTTTGTTTAAAAGCTATTCTGGTGATAAAAGAAGGTTACTAAAATACAGAAAATGGGAAATTCCGATATCGGTCCATATACGACGCATAGCCGATTTTTCCATAAAATTTTTGTTTTTGCATAAAAGCAGTTCTGATTATAAAAGGAGCTTACTTACATACAGAAATTTCCGATATCGGTCGTCCATACATACCCGATATATAGCCTAAACCGATTTTTTCATGAAAATGTCGGGTAGGCGAACTTAAAATTTTTTTTTTAAAAGAAGTTCTAATAATAGAAGGAGGCTACTAAAATAGAGAAAATGGAAAACTCCGATATCGGCCCATATATACCCGAGATACAGTCTAAACCGATTTTTTCATGACAAATTTTTTTTTGCTTAAAATCAGTTTTGACTATAAAACGAGGAAATTAAAATATATATTAAAAATTCATCGACTATTTTCAAATGATTATGTTTATATTCAAATGATTCTCAGTTTGAATTTAAATGTTAAAATCAAACTATTGCGAAAGACTTGAAAATTATGCTTATTAGCAAATTTTATATTAAAGGCTTGAATTTGTGTTTGTTGGGATTTTATAAAAGAATGTTTACAATGATATTGTTTTTTTTTTTCATAATGAAATTACTTGTATGGTTTGTTACAAAATAAATCTTCCAGATAAGAAGTATCTGCTGGATTGTAATTTCCTGTATTAAATGCACGCCACTATTACAAAACAACTAAAATAAAGTGATAAAAATTGTTGGAGTTTATTTTCAAAAGTAGAGTTATGCAACTTAATTTTTAAAATCTATTTTTAATGAAATGTAAAAATATTTAGTTCTTATTTTTGAACATCTAACTTTGGTAATAATATTTTAATGGGGCTTTTCACCGTATAACTGTGTAAAAAAAGAAACATTTACAAATCATATACATATTTTCTTTTTTATTTAACGTTTCGTTTATCCGCCAAAGATGTTCAAGGTATAAACCTTCATAATAGTTTCACACCAAATAATAATATAATTTAATATACAAACAACGATTATTTGTTAAAATATTTAATATTAATTTTAAACAAACTTTGCAGATTTGTTTAATAGCTTTTTTTAGTTTTCTTGTGATATCAGCACTATTAGCCCTATTCACTATCTACTGCATTTGTTATTAAACATATTTGCTTTTGCAAACATGTACTTGTGCATGGCTATTTTAATAAATCGAACTCGCTCTCTGATTACTTTTCAGCCTTAATTAGGGCGTAAAGCGTAACGTAATTTAGCGCTTTGATTTTACGCCGTAGTAATAATTTAAATAAGAGCGTTAACATTGTGTCATGAGTGGTATTGTCAAGTATATAATTTTTCAAAACTCTGTTGAAGGAGATCTCTGAAAATAATTCTCTATTATTACCTCTTCTATTATAGACGAACTGCGCAACCTAAATTAGAACGTAAAGCGCAACGTAATTTAGCGTTTTGATTTTACGCTGTAGTAATAACTTAAATAAGTGCGTTAACGTTGCGCTATGAACATTAGTGTTCTCTAACCTTGTTTAATAATAATCACTAAATAGAAATAATAAATAGTGATAAAGTCGCTAAATTAGTATGAAAGCATCTAAAGTGTGATTAATAATTGCCACAAAAACGAATAACATTTATTTTGAAGCTAACTTTGCTGACAGAGCCAGAGACAGAGAGAGAGAGAGAGAGAGAGGTTAAAGTCTACTCTCTTACATTGCGTTGATGCCGCCCTATTTGGTTTGGTCTCATACATTTTATATATGCATGAGGATTTTTGACACATAAATAACGCTTGACGTGCTAATTTAGGTTTCGCTGTAATGAAATAGAAGTTAGTGAGACTAAAGGCCCATTTAGCCCACCAATTTTGGAAGCTAATGTAGTGAATAAAACTCAAATGTTTGAATTTTTGTTCTCTGCTTTTTGATATTTCCAAAAAAATAAATCGTAGCAACCAACGATTGCTACAAATAAAACTCCATTGCTTATAGCATATAACAATATTAGTATATAACAATACCTAAATACTAGTTACATATAATTATGTTCATATTCATAAAAAATTAAAATGTATTTAAAATAAATTTTAGTCAAATTTTGTATGGAATTTTTGAGTTAAAACACATTTCAAATTCACTCAAATTTTTATGAATATAACTTTTAGTTTATTATACTTAAAAAATATTAAAAATTTTTTATTATTATTACATTTTCATTTCATCACAGACCTAAATTTAATACTGTATTGATTTCTTACAATTATGTCAGCATAACTCTATATTATGAACTAATTTCTAAAATTCATTTTATCGTTGGAAGGTTGTGCTTGAAGAATATATATTTGAAAATCGGGCCAATAAGTGTTGTGGTTACATGTAATGTGACAGTTGCAAAAATTAAGCGCAGTGTATAAATTATGCTACCAATGTGTGTGTATCCATTTTGCGTATTTTACAGAAAAGCCTTAAATTTATTAAAATATATTATGTGTGTATACAAATTTAACTACTTAAACAGTTCAATTATCGAATGAACAAAAAGTACTAAAACAGGGTTTTTGCGCCAGCCTGCCGTGTACAATAATATATACCATCACTGACAACATTTGTCACGTAAACACGGAATGAAATTCTATTTTCTACATGTTGAGACGTTATGGTTACATTTCATTACAGTCAGATAAGCGTTTCCACTATATTTACATTTCTACATTTACGGTCGGCTAAATGGGTCTTGATGGTTGCCAGAAAAGCCAATAAAGCTACAGCAGCCTTCGGCATTATTATTTTGTTAACTGTATTATCATTTTACTCGACTGCATTATCAGTTTCTCTCTCTAGATTGGTGGCATCTATAAACGCGCCATTAATTAATGAACACTAATGTTTTGTTTACCAAGATTTTTTTTTCTATTATTGACAAAAGTTTATTTAATTTTTATTAAGTTGTGCCTAATTTAAATTGTTATTAAGTACACATCAAATTTCTGATTCAAATTTCCCTTAAAACCTGTTTTGGTTTTATCTCGAGTTAAACATTGCAGATACCTGTATAATGTTGTGGAACTTTATTAAAAACTCCACTTATTGCATTTGAACTTGGAATATGAACATTAAATCATTTGACGCATAAATATGTCATTCAAATGCTGTAAGCTTATAATTAGAAACAGACCACACGTACAAAATTATCGCGCAGTGGTCAAATTTCACTGACAACGTTTAACAGACAGCAACTCTTAACACAGTTTTTCTCAATACGTTAACAAATAAAGTTATCTAAAGCCGGGCTTAAGATTATTTATTTATTTATTAGTCGAAGTGTTTGTTTTGTTGCATTATGTTTATTCTCTTTGAGTATAGTACTCGTACTTAATTTCATTTCATGCATAAATTACCTACTTTTGTCTAGGAGAGTTGTCAATATGCCAATTTACTTGATGTTTACTTATTTTTTTTTCAACCACGATTGCTAAAGATTTTATTTTTACATCAGTGCTGCTAAGCCAATAACCAAACTATGAGCTTAAATTTCAAAACTTTAAATATATTATTGCATAGATACGAGTAAATAAGTTTATTTAACTTAATAATTGTAAACTAAATATTAACACTTTAATAAATGACACCGTGTCACAATGACACTGATATTTCTTCAACGCTAGTTTGTATAAAGTTATTGGAAACTATTCCAATTTTTTTTTCTTTTTAATTAAAATTATTCAAGTAAATAATCTGTACTACATTTGCAATACATACTTACATCCCAATTTACTTATTTTTTACCTTTACAACAAGTAAAAATCGCTTTCAGTTTTATTTTCGATTTGTTTATGTTTGCATTGTTTTTGCCTTTTTTTTTGTAGTTGGCGTTGCTAATTTATCTTAGACCCATAACTAGGTCAATAGGTTATTACTTGTCTAAAACACCATCATTAATGTTTAAAGAAGGAAATGAACAAAATGGAAAAAAAGACTACAAGAAAAAAATGCAAGTTTTGCAAAAACCGCTTATTTGCATGTGTCTAAGATAAAATGGTAAATGATTATTAGTTTTGAAATCGATATTAGAAGAGAACTTTTACACCATTTCCTTTTACAACTATCATATTTGGAACGGTGCTTCAAATACAATATTGGGTTTATTCGACCGTGCGCAAAAGACAGCAGAGAAGCTTATCGTAGGGCATTCAACTTTATTGGCTCATTGGAGCATCGCCACAGTGAGGGCTGCGTTACTCTGTTTTATCTTTACTTTACTTTGTTCCGATGAGTTTAGGTACCTTGTTCCCGAAACACACATATTTTTACATAGTATACGCACATCGTCGAGTACTCAATTGCCCAGTGAAACGTACATGCATTGCAGACAAAATTCGATTTTCACAAACCGTATGGTTCTCTTGTAGAATATGTTATATGTTTCATATAACTTTGGTAAGTTCAACTCAAATGTCCGAAAACACTACTCCTCCTTGTCATAGCCTATTTTTCTAGTTCTGGCATAGCATACTCGTATGTAGGGCCATCATTTGAGTACTGGTCCAAGACAAAAAAAAAGTAGTGGGTGTGCCATAATTAACGCAAGGTTTTATTTAAAAAACCACATACAGAAAAACATTTTTTTTCGTGTTCAATAACGAAATTCGTTGAATCAATTAATAAATTGTTTAAATGCGGACCTGTAAAGAAATTCGTGTATTCAAACAAAAGTTTAGTAAAAATAATCATTGATCGAAAACAACAATTTTTTTAAACAAAAAAATACAATTCAAAGGTTATTTTCTTTTTTGATATTTTTGTATATGCATACAAATTATTTTTTCAGACAAAAATTTTGTTGATGTTATTTTTACTATAATTTTTTGTGTGCAGTTTTTAGTCTTATGATTGTAATTTTATTGTGGCATCATTAAGTACATACTCGTATCATTGCGTTATTTGTGGAACAACACATCAGGCAACTGGCCTCTATATACTCACATCGATGCTTGTGCGTAAGTATTTGGCCAAAAACAAAACCGTTATCATGCCTGAATCACCTTATTCACCGGACCTGGCCCCACTGACTCTTTCCTCTTCGCAAAACTGAAGACACCGATTGAAAGAAAGCATTTCACTACGATTGAGGAGATAAAAGAAAAATTGAAACAGGAGCTGTTGACGATACCAAAAAGCGCATTTCAGAAGTGTTTCGAGAATGGGAAAAACACTGGCATAAGTGTATTATATCTGAGGGGGATTACTTTAAAGCGAACAAGATAGTTATTGATGAATAAATGATTACTTTTTGAAAAAAATTGAAAATAACGGTTATTTTTTGATCAGTCCTCGTTTATGTAGGTACATAAAACTATGTATACGGTGTTGCTGTGTATACGATGTTATAGTTACCGTATTGCTTCCAGGGATGTGGGTGATTTGGGAGATTCACGAAGCTGATTTTGGGAACTTCCAAAAAAATTCGGAACCATTTCGCTGACTGGTTTAGAACCGGATTTTCATATTCGGTGAGCGTTTTTGCTGTGGAATATGCATCTGAACTAGAAACGGTCATTGACCTTAGAGCGAAAATTGAAGCTGCCATATTTTTTTGAGCAAGTGGGGTAATTTTGCCATTTCCTAAAGCCAACTTTGGTAATTTCCAAAAAACACGGAAGAACTTCGCTTAACGATTCAGAGCCGGTTTTTGGCCATGGAACATGTATTTGAACTATTAACAGTTATTCGATATAGTGCAAAAATTTAAGTTGCCATGTTTCCGGGGAAGTGGGGGAATTTGGCAATTGCTGAAGCCGATTTTGGGAATTTAAAAAAAAATAAAATAAAAATAAAAAAATAAAACTCGGAACGCGTTATATGGATAATCGAAAAGTATTTTTTAGTTTTTTTAAACTATTTATTTATACTTCTAATATTATATGATGATGGTGGGTTGGTATCATTCGTCTAGCTCGAGTTCGATCCTGGCTAAAGCCAAGAAATATTTTTATTTATAATTATAACAGTAATTGCCGCGATCAATAACTCTTGATCAAAGAAGACAGGAAAAATAATTGAATACACTAAAGCTGGGAGACAACTAGCTGTTTCACAGTCGCTACACTGCTCATCAGCACCCACTAGGATTCGAACTCAGTACCATAAATAAACAATAGTTAATATTTACAAAAGTTTATAAATACACACAGTCCCTTTTCAGAGCTCTCAAGTATAATATAGAATAATATAAAGTTTTCAATAATTTTTTTTTTTTTATACTAGAAATGAAGAATATATTTATCATTATGTGAAGAAAATTTTTTTTTTGTTTTTAAAAACATCACTTTAAAATATTGATTTAGGGAAAAAAGGTCGATTAAAGGTAAAAACAATCTATTTCCATTTATGTTTATAATTATATATAGATAAAAAATATTAAAAAAAGCTGCGGATTTTATAGTCTTTTTGGAATTTTCATTTCACAAATAATTTAATTCAACCTGATTGTTTAGCTAAAAAAAAAAAAAAAAAGAAAAAAGTTTCTTACGTACTAGTACGAGTACATGCAATTAAGAGAATTTTTCTTGTACGAAATTATGACTATTAATTATAAAATGTTTGATTATCTTTTTTTTTTTATTTCTGCTTCAAAACAAAAACATGTGTGTTGTTATAACTTTATGACTTTAGCATCTCAGGCACGTAATATCGTAAATCAAAATTTCATAGATAAGACATAAAAGAGTTAAATATTAAGCACTTACGAGTACACTTCATTGTCATGGCAAATATAGTACATTCAGTTAAGCTCAACTAGTAAGTTTTTAGGTCAAGCAAACTTAACTAATTTCATTTGATATTTTTGCAAATATTTTTTTTTATTTGCTTGAAGTGTTTTTTAACAAACTAATAAAAAAATATTTATAAATGTATATAAATATTAAATTTGTAATCAAAGAATGTATAAAGTACAAAAATGTGTGCACTGCTGTTACGAGTACTATTGTTAAAAATGTATATTTTTACAACTGGTTTGATTTTATTGAATATTTTATTGTAAATTTATATACTTGTGGTATGTTAAACTATCCTTCCGCAAGTCTAACAATAAACTTATATTTTAAACACACACACACACGCACATACACGCACACACATGTTTTCCTGTTGTTATGTGGTAAATTATAATTGTTGGTTTTTTTTTGTAAAACAACTTAAAAGGAAATATGTGTTGCATTAAATTAAGTCACATTTTTAAAGTGGCACTATTTTTTTTTTGTTTTTTTTTTGCTTTCCAAAGTTTCAAGAGAAGCATAACAACGAAAAATTCCTTTTCTTAAACTTTCTAAACATATTATTACTTGAAAAGTATTTTATAAATGTAGGCAATCATAATAGTGAATAGCTTGTTTACATAATATAATACAGCCACATCTCGTTATAACGAACCACAGTATCGTTAGGCCCAGGCGAAGGCGAAAAATTCATTATCATGAAGATTTTTATCTTTTGGTTTTGGTTACATTAATACAAGTTGATTCATTACGTACGTCAACTGTACATTAAGAAGTTTTAAAATTGCCACATTTCACGCAATTTGAATACTTCTTTTCTTTATTATATAAGTGGTGCTAAGGACAACTACCTGGCTATGGTAAGAATTTAGTGTGTGATTCGCCAAAGTACGTAAAAAATGAGTCAAAGTAAAAGAAAAGTAATAAGCTTGTAGTTAAAATTGGACATAATAAAACGTTTTAAATTGGGACAAAAGGTTGTTAATATAGGAAGAACGCTTGGACTAGCATCTGCAACAAAAAATTAAAATTTGCAGCAGAGACAGTGCTGAAATTGTCACACTACTGCAATCTAAACAAGATACATGTAATCCCTTATTGGTTAAGATGGAGTCCCTTCTTTCAATTTGGATACATGATCAACATAAACGAAGAATGCCACTTAACAAGGACGTAATAAAAAATAAAGTTTTTCAGCCGTACGCTTCGTCTGTGGAACAAGTTGCCAGCAGAAGTGTTTCCTGTCTGTTATAACGTTGGAAAATTCAAGTCAAATGTTCACAAACACTACTCCCGCTTTCCCCCTCCTCACAACCTATTTTCTTAGTTCTGGTACAATGCACTGCATATGTGGGGGTCATCATCTGAGTACATTTACTCCGACCTTAAAAAAAATACTAAGTCTAGTAGTAACAGAAATTCTGATGATTTCGAAGCCAACAACGGTTGGGTTAACCGCTTTTAAACACAGACAAATTTACATAATCAGCCATTAAAAGAAGAGTCAGCCAGTGCCAATTCAGTAGCTTCAGAAAAGTTTGAGATTGAACTTAAAGCCATAATTGGAAAATGATGATATTCAGCCAAGCATATTTTGAATGTCGACGAAACAGGTAGCCGGTTTTTCCCTCCCAAATTTTATTTTGACTATACTTTTCTCTGTGTACGAGTATGCCCTAAAAAATGATAATAGCCAGAATATTACAGTCTAAGATTTCACCATTGAGACATGATGAGAAAGTTTTTCGCTGGCTGTTATCTCAGTTAGCTGGAATTAATCTTGCGGACATGTGACTCTAATAGGACGGAGCCTTAGTCGAAATAGTGTGCACCAGAGAACTTCACTTGTTGATTAAAAAATCGTTCACCAATAACAAAGTCACAAAAATCTTGTCTTTTAACCGAACACATGCCTCATTCTTGGTTGTGATGGTTTACACATCGACTGAACTCATAAACCTTCTTTAAAGTGGGAATGAATGAAATAATCAAACTTGCTCGAACTATTTTTATATGTACGTTGTTCATTTAAAGGCAACCGCTTATTTTTATCATAGCTCTAAAAAAAATTTGTCAACTCGTCCGCTTGTCCTTTCCACTCAACACGCAAAATTTTGATAGACATTGAGGTACAAAAAGCAATAAATCATTGTGTATGAATTCGTTCATTCCTATCAACAGAGTCAAGCTTTTTTTTTTAATTTAATTTACATTGGTTTTTCATGTTTTTGGCAAAATACCAAATTTTTATAAGAAAATATAAATTTTATTTGCAATTCGATATTGCAAATAATATTTGTTATTATATTTTTGTTTGTTTTGTTTTTAATTGTTCTTCTGTCAGTGGCTTAAACTATAACTTTTATCGTCTGCCATATTTGCATGTATATTTCGACGTATGTCATTCAACAAAAGACAAGCCTTTTTTTGCAAACGATCAAGTTTGCCCATGTTCTTTGCATTGTTAGTAAATCATATTGCTTAAGCCACACAGACGTTCGGTTCAAACATGTTGCATGCGTTAATGAGAATAAGAGCGTTTGACCACGATGAATTTACTGCAAGTCCTTATCATGCTTGTGCGAACTTGTTCATTAAATGCTTTTGTTAATTGTGCTCATAGCCAGAACTTGGTGTGTGGAGCAGAATAAATATGATTACATCATTGAATTTTTCGTTATTCATTAATATGATTAATAAAATTTTTTGTGCCGAATAAAATCAAGAAAAATCATGCTTTTGAAGTTCTCTGGTGTGCACCGTAATTGATTTACTCAAAAACAGTTTTAATAAAAGAATAATTTAATGTAATAGTACAATTTACTCTCCATCAGGATCATATGAGTTAATTCCTTTAGATTATTTTCTATGGAAATGTGTAGAGTCAGCTGCCTACTTGGATAAACCTGAAACAATAGAACATCGAAAATCAGCATTCGAAGAATTATTTGCAAAGTATGACCGCAAATGCTGCAAATAGTTAGTGCAAATTAGTGCCCCTGATTGCGCCATGTACAAGGCAGACATGGTGGCCACATGATCGGAATCATATTTAAAAATTAATATCATTAAATTTAAAAATACTTCGTTAAGAAGTATTGTTACTAATTAAGGCAGAATTAGTTTGTACGTTCTTTTCCGTTCTGAATTAGCTGTTTTGTTTCTGTTCAATATAAACTATATGTGCCTGGTTTGTTTTCACTTTTTCGTTCTGTTCTGTTGCGGAATAATCTGTTGAAAATAGAATTCAACGTTAAGTGACGGCCAGATATGTGTATGTTTTACTTTTTCCAGGTATGGAAACATTAATTTTTTGTTCAAATTTATATAATTTTTTTTGTAAAAACTAAAAAAAATTTGTTTTAATTAAAGATTTTGAAGAGTTAAAACATTTTTATCAATTAAGCAACTATGAATGATCAAAAGAATATTATTTTAGCAAGGAAAAAATTATATTTTGTATAAGAAGTGTCATAAAGTCTGGATATTGTGAGATAAAAGTGGACTATTTGGTCACCATTTCTAAATTATTAATTTGTTCCTTTTTTTCACACAAGATAATATTTATGTACATATTTTATTCTGCATTCCAATGTGTTTCTTTTATATATGCTCTACTGTAGAAAACAGCTGAATATTTTCACGGAAAAAGTAATTGTAAAATATTTGTTACAGAAATGAACGTCACAGAACGGCAACAGAAAGTGAAAACTAATGAGGCCTTTAGGTTTAGTTTTTAACTTTATGCATGCAAAGTCTCAGCCCGAGCGGTTTAAAATTGGCAAAGTTTCATACAAACTTTCATCCCCTATTTTTTCCCTTTAGGAGTAGAATTAATCATAATCCTTGGCGGATGTCTACCTGCACCCCCAATTTCAGTCCGATACGTCCAGTGGTTTCGGCTGTGCGTTGATAGATCACTATATAAGCCAGTCACCTTTGATTTATATATATATATTTAGATTAGA
Organism: Thecocarcelia acutangulata; assembly: GCA_914767995.1. Classification (NCBI taxonomy): domain Eukaryota; kingdom Metazoa; phylum Arthropoda; class Insecta; order Diptera; family Tachinidae; genus Thecocarcelia; species Thecocarcelia acutangulata. The sequence goes on from OU612094.1 coordinate 23,303,045, forward strand.
TGATATATGTTTGCTGGCCTTTAATTTATGTTACTAATCCTCATATTTGGCAACAAATAGCTCATGAATTTTAATACAAAAAAATAATAATAATAAAAAATTGCCAACAATAAAATGCAAATTACTATTAATGCACAAGCCAAATATTTAACAAGGTTTTTTTTCTTATTTAACGAATAAAAGCCAAAAATATAATAAATTACTACATTTGCTAGTTCATGTTTGCCGATATGTATATGAAGGCGCACGGCGCACAAAACCAAAAACAACTGTTAACGGTAATACACCTAAATTATTTGCAAAAACAACAAACAACAACAAGCTGTAATAAGTAGTAGCATGTGGCATAATTAATGTTTTGTTAATGTATAAAACAGCAGCAGAATAAATTGTACAACTTATTGGCACGCATCACAAATTGCCATAAAATAGTAAAGGAAAAAGTTCGAGTAGAGTCTTTTCAATTACAATTCTTTATTATAAATAAGAGTTAAAAGAAAGAGGTTTGAAATGGATGTAAGTTTATAAAAATTATACAACATTGTATACAATATTTTAAACTTTTGTTAAAAAAAAATGCCTGTAATGTTTAAAGATTTTTCGTGATTGATATTTACTTGACTAGAAAAGCCAAACTGGATGTACTGTATTTCTTAAGAAGAAATTTTTGGAATTTAAGAACAACAAAACAAAAGACTTAAGCAAGCAACTTCTTTTTCCTTATTAAATGGATAACTTGTGTAATGAATTCATTGTATTCTTGATAAGCAGCTACATGGAATTTAATTTTTTTTATAGATTTTTGTAGCTAATTTTTATAATAGGTAAACTCTTTCAATGACCATTTTTGCGTCGCTAAATTTTCTATATAAATATTTGCCTATAGAGCTGACTAACTTATTTACCAGGAAGTTTAGGATCATCTTCCCAACAAAGGAAAAATGTCGCATGAACCCAAGATGGTTGGGGGATGGTTTACAAAAGTGGTACACGGATGTATCCAAAACGCTCCAAGGAGTTGGAGCGGGAATAGTGAGCCTAGAGCACGCATATATATAACTCTTAGTAAAAACACCACAATCTTCCAAGCGAAATTATACACAATAAGGGAATTGGTTGAAATACTTTCCGATAGGGGATATAAGGGAGTGCTGATAAAAATATTCTCTGATAGCCAATCAGTATTGAAGGCCCTGAGCAGTTGTGTCTTTACGTCCAGGTTAGTACTGGAATGTCGCAACAAGCTAAATGAATTGGCAAGCCAGAACCAGGTTACTCTGATCTGGGTGCCAGGACATGAGGACCACTACGGCAATGAGATTGGCTAACATTTATGCCAAAATAGGAGCACAGGGTACTTTTATTGGATCTACTCCAACATTTGGCTTCCATAAGGCTCTGCCTAATGAGGAGATAAAGAAGTGGACGGAGTCCATCGTTGAGCAACATTGTAGCGAGACAGCTGGTCTTGAACACTCCAAGAAATTTTTCATGATTACAACATTAAACAAAAATATATTAAATTATATTAATAACTTATAAATACAACACTCAAGAACATTAATTTCCTTTTGCGCTGTTTTTTGTTTAATGTTGTAATCACAAAAATGTAAGTTTCACAAATATTGTTTTCCACTCAATATATTCATGTAATTTGATAAAAATATTCTTTACAAAATAGACAAATCCCCTGAAGAAGTGAACATAAAATTCATGAAACGTTGGGAAAATATGTAATAAAGATTTTGCATTTTTATTGACATTAAAAATGTTAGGCCTCACCAGCTAAGTATATAATAAACGTTGGCAAAAAAAAAAAAAATATATAATTACTGCAATCACAAAATTACAAAAATTGAAAAACGGAGTGCAATAACACTATTCAGAAAATATTATTTATTTAAAAATTAATATTTATAAAAATTAATTAAAAGAAAAAGGAGTACTAGCAGCTAAGGTTATCGACTCCGATGTTTACAGTAATAATTTTCAAATCATATTTTTTAAATAGTTTTCAGTTAAAACTTTATAAATTAATTTGATGTTGCAGTCCGACATATTTTAGAGGAGATCACTTGGTGGCTTATTTCCGAACAAATTAATCCTGGAGGGGTTGTACGCAGGGCATTCGTCTAAAATATGAGTTGTGGTTAGCCGGCAGTTACAAATAGAGCAAATAGGCGGTGAAGTTTTGTCAAAGACATGTTGATGAGAAAATTTATAGTGCCAAATTCTTAAACGAGCGAATATAGTTGTTTCTTCCCGGGAACTGTTATGAGGGTACATTGGTTTGTTTCCAGTAGAGTTCATGGCTTTGTAAGTATGTTGGTAGTTTTCCCATTTAAGAGATTTAGTTGATGCCAAGAAAGATGAGATTTTGTTAAAAATATCCCAAGGCTCCGAGTTTGTGCATTTAATTAATGGTTATTGTTTAGCGTCTTTGGCTGCATTATCAGTGTTTTCGTTGCCAGTAATCCCAACATGTGATGGTACCCACATAATTTTAATTTTACTTATATTTTTTATACATAGGTTTCTTATTTGGCTTATTATTATCGGTGACTCGTACCTCAGAAAATATATTCATTAAGCGTTCTTTAAATTTTCGTGCGTTACTTAAAGTTTGTTTGTTTCAGCTTTCTTAAATAGAATTAATACTCAACGCTGCTATTTCAATAAATTTATTTCTTCCTGAAAATAGATAAAACCATTTCTAAACATTCTTAACTTACATACACATAAATAAGTACAAAAATATGCTTTCTTTTCTGTCACAATGGGTTTAATCAAAAATAAAAAAGTTATGTTGAACTAAAAACTGTTACCTTAAATCCAGCTTTTTTTTTATTTATAGAGAAGGGTACCTATATATGTATATAGTTATGTGTATGTATCAGTATCAGTATCCTCTCAAACCAAAAAAGGAAACCTGCTGCGAGTTAAGATTATTATTTTTGTTATCAGCCACTGCTGCAACTTTGTGTTTTGTTGCATTTAATGTTTAATCATTGTGTTTTATTTTTTTATTTTTTTTTGCTCGAATTGGTTTAGTTGGTCTTGGTTTTGTTATAAAAAGTTATAACTGCAAATATTCACATCACAAAAAGTATCATACAAACGTTTGGCATTAATAGTTTACGAAAGACAAAAATAGAAAAAAAAGCAAAACAGTATTTTGGTCATTGGGCAGCAGAAACATGTTCAGTCTTTTACTACTGTCTAGTCTTGTACTTGTATAAAAAGTTTACACACACACGTACATACATATATATGCATGTATAGATGTACTTACTTACGTACTTTTATATATATGTAAGTTTGTTGGTTTGTGTCTTTGAAAAGTATTTAAGGCAAAAAAAAAAAAAGTCATGTGAGTACAATGGAAAATGGTGCATGTTTTTCGTTTCTTAATTTTGGTTTTTCATTCATTCTTTCGTTCTTTCATTTTTTGCTTTTTTTGCTTTTAATAGAAGCTAGTAAAGCAGTTGTTATATTTATTGTAAGTAAAAGCATGACCATGGCTAAACTTTTTCAAGTTAAGATCTTTTTTTTTTTTTATAAAAAAAAAAGCAACAAAAAAACCGATGATGCTGGAGATTGTGATGATTTTACTTTATTGGGTGTGTTCAATTATATGCTTTAATAATAACGGTAATCGCAGCAAAAAATCGTTTTGTGTAAGAAATCGTTGAAAAAAAGTCTACATTTACAAATAAAAAGTAGCTTGGAATGAATTGTTAAAATGTATGCATTTGAACAACCAGTCGCATTACATTTACTTATTCAAATGTTTAGGTTTTTTTTTATCTTAAAAACAAAATGCATTGTTAATAAAAAAAAAATCGTGTGTTATTTTAAATTTGCTCGTTCACAACTTGCAATTTTAAAAAGACGTATGAATTTGTTTCCGACAATTTTCAGTTTTTAAGTTAATCGTTTAAGTTTTTATAGGCAAAACTATGAAAAAATGTACTTCAAATAATTTTAATTTAGAATAGTTTTTTCTAGTTGTTTGGAGTGACTGATAAAGGACTTTTTATTATTATGAGAACCATACTGTTTATGCGTAAATGAAAACATATCGATAACTGCAGAATTCTACATGCAAAGAAAAGGGGGTTTGAAATATTGTTACAACGACATTAGTATATATTGTGTATTATTGTTAAAAACAACCTATTAACTATAAATTTATAGTTTATTTTCCCACAAATATGTGTTCGTTTGCTTTTCTGTAATTCTGGTTTTGCATACATCATGTTTACATGGTACTGATTTCGAGTCCTAGTGGGTACTGATGAGCAGCGTAGCGACTGCGAAACAGCTAGTTGTCCAAAGTTTTAAAAATATTTAAATGAAATATAAAAGCAAAACCCATTTTCAAATTTGTATTGTAAAAAATCGTTCTTACGAAAAACTTAAGAAAGGAAAAACTTGAACTAAAAACCCGATGTACAAATTTACAAAAAATCAAATTTAAAAGAAAACTCTTTTTCTTTGAGCTTTATCTCCGTGTGTAAAATTAATTTTATATACTTTATATACTTAATAAAAATAAAATAAATGGTGCATAAAAATGCTAAAAGTAATAATAAAATCCTTTAAACCGTTGTGCGGTGAACTCAATCGATGTCAAAGACAAAAATGTCGAATAAATTATAATAATTAAGTTGAGTAAATATATAAATAAATTTCAATATTATTAGTAGCTCTAATTTTGGAAAATTTTTCTCCTTGGAAGAATATTTTCAAAAACTTTTAGGCTGTAGACATTTTCATTATGATGGAAAAACTTTGATTGGCAACACTGTAGAACAAAAAGCAACATATTAGTATACCAGCTGATTACGGTTACGGCAGAAAACCAAAATTCATAATCGATTACATTGTTACCCATAAGGTTGGTTTAAATAGCTGTTTTCTATGCCTATGGATAAAGGCATAATTAGTTTGTAAGTTCTTTTCCGTTCTGGATCAGCTGTTTTGTTTCTGTTCAATATAAACTATATGTGCATGGTTTGTTTTCACTTTTTCGTTCCGTTCTGTTGCGGACTAATCTGTTGAAAATAGAATTCAACGTTAAGTGACATCCAGATATGTGTATGTTGTACTTTCTTCAGGTATGGAAACATTTATGTTTTATTGAAATGTATATTGAAATTTTTTTTGTCAAAAGCTAAAAAAGTTTTTTCAATTAGACTTTTAAAAAAAAATTTTTCAATCAAAGATTTTTTAAAGTTAATACATTTTTATCAATAGAGCAACTATGGATGATCAAAAGAATATTATTTTAGCGAAAAAAAAAATTATATTTTGTATAAGAAGTGTCATAAACTCTGCAGATTGTGAGAAAGAAGTGATCACCTTTCTAACTATCAACTTGTTTCTTTTTTTTTTGGTTTTTTTCATACAAGATAATATTTACTCGTATGCACCTATTTCATTCTTCATTCCAATATTTTTCTTTTATTTATGCGTTACTGTAAAAAAAGCAGATTATTTTCACGGAAAAAGTAATTGTAAAATATTTGCTACAGAACTGAACGTCACAGAACGGCAGCAGAAAATAAAAACTAATGAGGCCTTAAGTCACTTTTAAATGAACTTTTAGTTCAAGTTTTTCCTTTCTTAAGTTTTTCTGAAGCAGGATTTTTTACAATACAAAATAAACAGCTTGTTTTTTATGTATCCCAGCTGTCTATATGTCGGCATTTCATAGGAGCTACCCTGATCATTTGTTTGAATGGTGTTATAAATATAATAATAGATATTGAAAGATCATATCGGTATATAAAATTATATTTTCTTTACATTTGAGTTGTGGGGCGCAAGTTTAATAAATTCGTAGAAAATGTTATGGCAAATATTGTTGTACAACATATTAGCTCTCCAACTCCCCCTCATAACGGTATTTTTTTTTTGCTTTATTCTAATAGACAAATGGCGGGGATGAAATGTTTAACAAAAAGTTTTGCTACATATATTGCTCCTTTATTGCAACATAGTCATATTTCAAAAAAGCTCGTTTCGAGAAAAACGCATTGAAAGTTTTCAGTTTCCATACAAGTCTTAGCAAATTTTTTGAGAAAATATGTATATTTTAAAGGAAACAGTTTAAAAGTAATTTGAATAAATTTTTGGCACAATATAAAAGGTAGTACTGTTATCAATTCTGCATTGCTAATTTTGCGAGATATGACTATGTTGCAATAAAAGAGCGATATGTGTCAGATCACAACAAAAACTAAGTAACTTCAAAATCGGCCAAGTTTTGGTCTTCTCTATCAAAATCAATCATTGAAACAAGAATTTTTAGTGTTGAACTGTAGAATTAAATTTTTTCTACTAACTTTACCTTATTGATAACTTTACTATAATTTCTTTGTCTTAAAAAGTTAGTTCTTTTTGAAAAAATCTAAACCCTTAAATAAAAAAATATTTTATTGAACTGATATAAACTGATATCCAATACTGTCTTTGTTATTTATTTATGTTTTGTTTATTAAAAAATACCGTTAAGAATATAACTCTGAACGTTTAACTTTACATTTATGAGGTTTCAAACAAGAAAAATAGCTTCGAATACTTCAATCCTAGGAAAGTATTTTAAGGTTAAATATTTCACAAACAAAAAGTAAATAATTCTCATAATTCATTAATATAACTTAAAGCAAAAAACAAAAAAACGTGCTCAAGCTGAAATACATTAATAAATGTTGCAAGATATGTATGTAGAACAATAAATAACTTCGAGAGAATGTGTTACAAAAAACACTGCCAATAAAATCAAATAAAAAAATCATACCAAGAAGTGTTAAATTGTTAATAAACAAATGCAACCAGAAAACGAAGAAAGTTTAATGAAATAAAACCACTTAAAGGTTCTTGATTTACATATGTACGAGAATCACACAAACCAAATCCACTACCACTTAAAGCGTTCTAAAGATTTTCAAATTAGAAAACACTTACGCAAAAAATCACGTATTATAAAATAAGAGATAAAAGATTATGAGAAAACATGGCCGTGCATAAAATACTGTAATATAACTGAAGCATTTCAACTTAAAAACATTAAAATATATTCTAAAACTATTTTGCATAAATATTATTTTAAAAAAATCAGTTTCATTTAGAGTTTCGCTTTGTAGTGAATTTTCTTTATTTATTTTATAGCTGAATTTTTTATTTTAACTTTTTTGAATTTGTAAAAATTTAACTTTTCAACTTTTCTAACGGAAATCATAGACATCACAAAAATTACTCATACGCCCATTCGCTCAGTTACAACGGCAAAAAAAGTTTTCATTATTAAAAAAAAGAAAAAAGTAAACACTTCTCATAAGTTACACTTAAAGAATTCCTGATTTGAAAGCCATCTTTTTGAATATTAAATAACAAAAGAGATTGTGTTTTCTTTTAGCAGCTTTAAAAACTTGGAAGAAGCAAAAATTGGGATAATTTATCGTTTTAATAATTTAAAGTTTTTTTTTTTTATTATATTATTACAATTTTTCTAGGGCTGAAATTTATTTGATAGTCAAATTTTACTACAAACAATAATAAAATAGTCGTTAATTAGGTTTTTATAAAAAATCTTTTGATAAAACTACAAACTATCAGATAACAAATGGAGCATTTCGCTTTTCTTTTAAAACAGCACGAATATTGATAAAATTTACTGCTTGGCTTGCGACGTTGTTTCGTTAACGTTCGCTAATGTTATTCAACTAACAGATATATCGGAGATAGACAGGGCAAATGATACAAGATCAGAGAAAATAAAGCTTGTAAATGGTTTTTTTGGTGTTAAAAACTATGACGAACGTTTACGAAACGATCTCGTGACCAAGGCAGTTATTTATTTTCTCGCAAAGCAAAAAAAAAAAAAAATCAAGTATTTTAATCCTCTGTTCACCTTTAAAAAAGTATTCAGTTGGCAAATAATTATTTTATCCATATCAAAAGTTGGCCACCATTAATTAAACAAATACGAAACGTTTGCAATCACAGCATAAGAGTCATGTGGCATTACTGGCAGTGAATATGCCGACTTAGCTGCTGAAGAAGCATATCCTAGACCTAGAACAGGAAAGTAAAATTCAACAGTAGGCATAGTCATTACATTTCATGAAAAAGTGATTCCGTTAGTTCTGGCTGAATGATGCTCTGAATTGTCAAATCTACTTTGTTACTACACACAAATTGTTTAATAGAAGTCATAATTTATATTTATTTTTTATGTTTATTTTTTAATCTCGAAATATTTTACAGATTTTTGAGTGGAAAAACTATTCCTTAAATTATTAAACACATTGAAGCAGGCTGACAACACGTTGACCCATGAGTAGATTATGTATACAGCATTTGTGCACTAATACAAACACAAAAACCATTAACAACAACAAAGTTTGTAAACAAACTTGAAGTAGAACATTACTTCAATGCTTGAAGTTTTACATCAAATTTGTTATACTTCAGTTGGTTCTATTTGTGTTTGGTTCTGTTTGTTCTAAACGGTTATTAGACAGTATTCGTTCATGTGATTAGAACATTTCGACACTGAAGTGTTTCTTTTGAAATGTAAAAAAAGAAGATGGATAGTACTTGAATACATTACGATGTCTTGTAAGACATTTTTTTGTGCTTGAGCAGTCCTCTAGTAATTATTAATTTATTGATATTTTGTCCAACTTTGTAATTTTTGTTTTTTTTCATTCAATTATTTATTGAATCTTCACAAAGCGAACTAACAATAAGTATTCAAATCTTAATAACTTTATAATTTTAAATTAGATTTTTGTTTTTTTTTGTACATTTGTACATCGGGTTCAAGTTTTTTTTCCTTCTTTAAGTTCCTTAAGAAGAATTAATATAAAATTATAAAGTTCGAAAAAAATGAATAAATTAATATTTGCTGAAACGTTCTTGTTTAAAGAAAATTTAATGTTAAACAATTGTAGATAACTTTTTTTTTTGCTTAAAAAAATACTGTAAAAAAATCTAGAAGAATTTATATTCAAATTTTCTTTTATTGAGGGCAGTTTAAACACTGTTAACATCGCTCACATATAACATCTACTATCAATCAAAACTATTATTTTTCCAATTTTCAAACAATTTAACAAAAGTACGCAAAATTTTTTGGAAAAAAATTAATTTCAAACACAAAAAGAGAATTATAAAATTTATGTACATATGTTTGTAAATAAAATGTAATGCATGTAAACAAAATTTAGCAAAAACACAAAAAAAATTATTACAGAAAAATATTAAGATAGAAAACACACGTGCAAACAATTGACACATGATAAATAAATTATGATTTTTTTTTAATTTGTTCAAAACAAGTGACTTTCTTTCAGTGATGCCAAAAGAATAATCGACATTGTTGCCACTTTCCTAGTGATGACACTGAATTAATCGAAAGAGATTTTGTTGAGTTGAATGGAATAAAATGAGATAGGAACATTTTACAAACATGTTGAAAAATTTTGATTTGTAGAACAATGTATTTCTTATGGGAAGATGTCCACATCTTCGAAAAATGATGATAGATGTTAGATGTCGATCAGTGTAAAAAGCCTATTAAGAAATATTTTCTTTGGACATTTTTCGTTCGATAAGTTCTCTAAGAAAGAAAAATGTATTATTATATTTAATAATTTTTTAAATTGTGAAAAAAGTTTTTTCGGTGTAGTGTATATTATATCCCAAAAGCATAAATCCTTTCGCAATCTTAACTTCAGATAAAACAACAACTAAAAGACATGATTAAAAGGGGAGGCTACGCTTGGCCCAACTGCCTGTTAGGAGTTCATAAAATGCAAATACTGAAATACTATAAAAATGAAAACATAAATATGTATTTAACTTATTTATGAAAGGCGTGTACAGTTGTATTATTGCCCCTATTACAAAAAAAAAAAAAAAAAAAAAAAACGAAATCCATATCGAACTAGGCAATTTTTAAAAATATGTCTGACTCTTTTGCATATCAAACACTTGCTTATAAAAAAAAGAAATACATAAACATCCAAAAAATAAGAAAACATTTGATAAAAATATTTAGTATTTTTCTTTCATAAACATATTCATTCGTTCGCTTTGTGCTGCTGCCAGCAGTCAAGACCTTATACTTGTTGCTTGAACTTGATTGCAGTTTTGTGTCGAAACAACGTCTTTTGAAGTTTTTTTTTCTTTTTGTTTTTTGTTGTTTATGTAACTAGAAAAATATACACCTGAGAAACATTTTTGCTGTTCTCTTCATATGTGTGTATGTGTTTGCTCATTTTTTCACAATGCTCGATTTTTTGTTTGTGTTTTTTCTTTCCTGACGCGTGTGTTGCAAAAACTCTTTTTTATGTGTGTGGGCTGTTCTCAGCCATGAAATAAATACTTTAACTGTTAAAGAGATAAAGGAACCATTACAAAGTTACGTTCGCAAGGAAAACCTACAAAAATACGTGCAAACTTTAAAAAGGCTTAAATAAAAAAGTTAAAAAAAATGTTTGCACATGTAATTCTACGAAAATGTGTGTGAGAACTGGAACATAAATATTTATAAATTTGTCTTATAACGATAATATTGGTAAAAAATTTTAAATCATAGGTATGATGAAAAGAGGAGCATAATGTATACATTCCTTAAAGCAAAAATTTCCTTGAATGAATTTGTCTATCAGCCATATAACAGAATTCAATTCCGTTCGGGAACGGAATTGGGTCCGTTTTTGTTAAAAAAATTAAAATCTAAAATTTTTTCGGATGAAATTACTGCTATTATTCTTGCAATTAGAAATGATTTCATTCCGAAAACTATTTAAGTTTTCATTTTTTGAAGAAGCTAAAAAATAATTAAATTCCTTTTCCAAATGCCATTGAGTTCTGTGATATCTATATTTATTTGTCACAATACTTTATTATATGAGTACAAGGCTGTAGGCCATTTACGTTTAAACTTCTCATTTAAACAAAACAAACGATAATTTTACTTTGCATTGATATTAAAAATTTAATATTATTTATTATCAAACAATTAAGTTTTTTATTCGCTATTTAAGCTTCTAACATTTATACCAGTAAAAAATTATAAATAGCTTGCTTTCTATGTTTTTTACTGGTATAAATGTTAGAAGCTTAAATAGCGAATAAAAAACTTAATTGTTTGAATTTTTGTTCTCTGCTTTTCGATACTTTCAAAAAGCAAATCGTAGCAACCAACGGTTGTTCATTTGTTTGAAAGGTGTAAAGAAATGTTAGAGACGTTTATAAATAGAAAAGCTTGTTTTTTGTGTTTTGACGGATATTATTAGAGCATTTTTCTTTTAAATTCTCAACAATATATTTATGTTGTTGGAATATAAAGTTGAATGTTTGAGAATATCTTTCAAAAATTTCCAAAGTCTACTGATGATTAGGGTAGTTCCTATGAAATGTCGACATATAGATAGCTGGGAAACATAGAAAGCAAGCTATTTATAATTTTTTACTGGTATTATTTATTATCGGTAGCTTTATGTTTGTATAAAAATGTATTCGGTAAATTAACTTTTTAAGAGAAAAGTTACACAGAAAAAATTATAGTAAAAATAAAATCAACAAAATTTTTGTCTGATTAAATATAAAAAAATAACTTTGGATACAGTATTTTGTTGTTGTTTAAAAAAATAGTTGTTTTTGATCAATAATTATTTTTACTAAACTTTTGTTTGAATCCACTAATTCCTTTACAGTTTTGCATTCAAACAATTTATTAATTGATTCAACATATTACGTGCTCAATAGCACGATTTTTTTTTTTTTTTTGTTTTACTCAGTTCAAAATTTTTAGGATAAACTTTACTGCAGAAAACTTATCGATAACTTAATTTACTATGAAAAAGTTGTGTATAACAATATCTTTCTATACAAATGCTGTAAATAAAACAAATATCAGGTGGTTAAATTTTAAGGGCCGAATGTTGAATGTGAACCTTACCTAACCGTCAAGCTTTTTCTGCATTTCATTTAATATTTCTCAATTTCAGACTAATTCAATTTGAACCATGGAGAGATACAAAATTGAGCAACGCGTTAAATTATTCAGGCTTATTATGAAAATGGGCGTTCAAATCCAAATGCGTATCGTGTACTTCGTGATATTATTAGTCAATTTAATCATTAAAAATCGGAAAAATCGTGCATAAAAATTTGATAAAATCGGGTCTGTAGAAGATGTTAAAACACCAGTGCCTGCACGTTCTGCAGAAAATACTGCTGCTGTTCGTAATAGTGTGGCTGAAGAGCCGTCCACCTCAACTCGTCGTCATTCCCAACAATTGCACCTCTCACGCTCGTCGCTGATGGACATTATGCATAAAGTCTTGCATTTACACGCTTACAAGGTGCAATTGACTCAAGAAATAAAGTCCCTTCACCACTCCAAGCGTCGTCAATGGTTAAAATAGTGTCCAGAAATGGCAACAGCGGATAATCAAGTTCTGAAGAAAATCATCTTCACTGATGAGGCACATTTTTACCACAGTGCATAATATGATAACGAGCTTTTTATGTCCCGAGTTGGAAGATATGGATGGGTACGATATGTGTTTTCAGCAGGACGGTGCCACTTGCCATACAGCTAACGAAACAGTGACTGTTTTGCGTGACAAAATCAATGGCCGTGTTATCTCACATGTTGGCGATGTCAGTTGGCCACAACGCGAGATTTTGGAGTGTTTTGAAAGCAACAATTCAAGAGCTAAAGGATGAGATAATTCGGCACATTAACGGCATAGAACCTCAATTAAGCCTCAGAGTCATCGAAAAATTGGACCATTGAATACAGGTGTGCCGCCGAGGTTTAGGCGGTTTTTTGTTCAATATATAATTGAATCATATCAATATTATCTTAATAAAAAAAAAAACAGCAACATCGGCTCTTAAAATTTAACTACGCTCTATATAGAAAAGCTATCGATAATTTAATTTTTTATGTATGAGCTATTGATAATTTCTTTTTGTAATAAAGTATTTAACTGTTGCAATGTTTTTCGGTAGAAAAGTTATCGATAAAACAGCTTTTCTACGGAAAAATTATATGTAACAATACTTTTATGCAGATAAGTTACCGATAAAACAGTAGTTTTTCGTGGGAGATGTTATCGATAGCTTCACTTTTTCATAAAAAAATTGTCCATAGTATTATTTCCTCGAGCAGAAAAGTTATCGATAAAAACAATTTCATTGAAAAGTTATCGATGTCTTAATTTCTCAATGAAAAAGTCCTTTATAACTATACTACTTAGAAAAAAATCGATATAACAGGAAGGAAAGCTATCGATGGTTTTTTATAAAGCTACCGATAATTTAAATTTCATGAATGCTTAACTTAAATTTTCATCAATAAAGCAATCGATGTTTGAACTTCTTTGTAGCAAAACTGTTTAAATAAAGAATTTTCACAAGAAAAAGTCATTCCTTACTTCGGTTAACTATAGTAATCTTATTCATTACTGATTTGTGGTTTCCGAATTTCTTTCGAAAAAGAAATAGATAAGATAAAACTATTGCTTATAAGCTTTACGGTACTCGTACATATTTTATTTAATTATAAGTGTTTCTTAAATTGCACTGTTCATTTCCTTCTTAAATGCATTTACCACCTGCTTGGATGGGTCAATAGTTCCTTTATTTAAATTTTCTATATCGCAGTCACCTACATTTGATAGCAAGTGTGTGAAAATGTTTGCCATTTTACTTAAAACCGTTCTTTTTTCAACCAATTAATTCCATTAAACCTTTTAATTGATCTCACTGTAGTGATGTGTAAAAAATTCGTGTATTTTTTTTTTCTTCTCTCGAATCTCTGTAGGAAATTCAGCTGTCTGTCGTTGAATGAAAATTCTCTGCATTAATTTAATTAATCTTAAGATGTTTCATGAAATTTTTGTAGAATTTTCTTTTCAAACTCATGCAAACACATCTACAGACTCGCGGATTATATAACTGGGATGACGCATACTGTGCTTTTTTTTAATTCCCAACCTCAATATTGCCAACCAGCTATTAGTTTGTTACATAAATTGTTTTTAGCATTTGTTTGCCATGCTTTTTGGCCTGATTTGCAGCATGTATGTATGTGTAGATTTGCCAGGGATGAGTATAAGGAGAAGAAGTTAGTACTTTTTTTTATTATTTTTTACTTATGGGATAATGTTTAATGTTTTTAATGGGATTATTGGAACCCAGAACTCTTTGATAATTTTTACTTTTTGCAGAAGTCATCGTGAAATTAAAAACTTATTTTAGAAGCCAGAAAACTTTTTAGAGCAATCGATAAATTTTTTTTAGCCTATAATTAAGTTTTTTCATGAAAAGAAAAAAATTAAGGTTAATTGGTGGAATATGGTGGTCAGGTGGTTCTGTTTTGCTCACTATCCTGGCGCTGATAGTGATGTCTGTGGTTTACATCTAAAATTATTATTCGGTGGCGTATTACCAATTTTCGGGGAGTCGCTCAAATGCTGTAATGTATGAAATCAGACGTGATTTTGGCTACCAATTCGTGGCACCTTGTATTCCATTGACAGTCTGGGGAATTGCATACAGGATGGATGAGCTACATCAACAAGGGCAGGTTTACATGGGTACAAATATAGGACAAAAAGTTGCGACCAGTATGAGCCATGTCATCCACATGAGACCCTGGTGCGTCGTGAGACAGTTCATGCCGTGGAATTGGTTCAATATCAGAATAGGCCGCTATTACATTAAAATTGTTTATTTTAGTTGTACTAAAATATACTTTTTCATAACTTTTTATAACTTGATTTTCAATGGAAATATTATTCCTAATTTAACCTTTCTAAATTAAATATTTTTCTTTCTTTCCTTGCCTTTCCTTTCTTTCCTTTCAGTTCTTTCCTTTCATTTCTTTCCTTTCATTTCATTCCCTTTATTTCCTTTCTTTTCTTTTCTTTTCTTTTCTTTTCTTTTCTTTTCTTTTCTTTTTTTTTCTTTTCTTTTCTTTTCCTTTCTTTTCTTTTCTTTTCTTTTCTTTTCTTTTCTTTTCTTTTCTTTTCTTTTCTTTTCTTTTCTTTTCTTTTCTTTTCTTTTCTTTTCTTTTCTTTTCTTTTCTTTTCTTTTCTTTTCTTTTCTTTTCTTTTCTTTTCTTTTCTTTTCTTTTCTTTTCTTTTCTTTTCTTTTCTTTTCTTTTCTTTTCTTTTCTTTTCTTTTCTTTTCTTTTCTTTTCTTTTCTTTTCTTTTCTTTTCTTTTCTTTTCTTTTCTTTTCTTTTCTTTTCTTTTCTTTTCTTTTCTTTTCTTTTCTTTTCTTTTCTTTTCTTTTCTTTTCTTTTCTTTTCTTTTCTTTTCTTTTCTTTTCTTTTCTTTTCTTTTCTTTTCTTTTCTTTTCTTTTCTTTTCTTTTCTTTTCTTTTCTTTTCTTTTCTTTTCTTTTCTTTTCTTTTCTTTTCTTTTCTTTTCTTTTCTTTTCTTTTCTTTTCTTTTCTTTTCTTTTCCCTTCTTTTTTTTCTGCTTTAGTTTTTCTTTTAGTTTCGAAGCCTTTTTAATAAAATTTTCTTTTTCTACTTGATTTTGCACTTGTATACGAGTATTTTGTTTTTCTTGTTTATTTTTAAATAAAAGAAAAAACGGCGATGGCTCTTTTCGACTAGTATTGTTTTTGTTAGAAAATTTTTTAATAATTATAAACATTTCTTTCAGATAAAAGATTTAATCTATTATAGAAAAAGTTTAGGTTTAAATAATTTTTAATATAATTTTCTATTGAAATTTATGGATTGCTAAAACTCTTTATGTCTATAATTAAAAAAAAATAAATAAAATAGGTTCGGAAGGATTGATAACTTATAATTTAAGTAAATAAATAAGTCAAATGTTAATAATTTTGATAATTTATTGATATCATTTCATACTAAAAGACACTTTCAAATTTTTGTACCTTCTTATTAACGATGTAACAAAATCTCTAATAGAAAAAGGTGCATTGAAGGCACAAAGAAAACAATTTCATTTAATAAAAAATTGTACCAATTTCCCATTAAGTCCGAGTTGCCGATTTATTTACATTCATGTATAACTAAATTATTGTAATTCGAAGAAACTTTGGTGTGTAACAATAAATTTATGTTTTGCTGATGATTTTCCTTTAAACAACCTAAACTTACACTTCTAATGTGCTTAACAAACTTGTAAATTTTCCTTTAAATTTATAACAATTGTTAAACACACACTGGAAAAGCATGAAATGCATGTTTGAATCGGTGTAATGCACCTTAAAGAAACGAAATAGAAAAATTTTAAAATAATAGAAAAAAGAAATACAGAATCTAAATCTAAAGCGTACTCATATCTCAAACACTTTGAGACATCTGCGTTATGCCTTCAGTTAACACTGCAACAGCAACAAGAACAACATGAGCAATACTTCACATGGACAGAAGATGCAAAAGTTTAAGAAGAAATGGTACGAGAAAACTTTACAAGTTGAAGTTTAGAAGTATGAGTATGCTTGTTTGTATGTGCAGGCAAAAAACAGTTAAACTTTGACTGAAAAATTCACATGCTAAAAACTAATGTGAAATAAGAATTGTGTGCACCGTGCTGCTGCAACAAGTACTTTACCAAAAAAAAAAAAAAACAAAAAGAAATCTAAGAGGCGCTATTTTCTTTCTTTTTCAAGGGGAAGTATGGCTTTAAGAGAAAATAATTACATTTTCATATGTGTCATACAATTCTAAAATATAAAATTGAGTTCAGTTGTTCTGTGACACTTCATATGTTAATGCTGCTAAAAAATACAAGGTAGAACTGTGTCGTTCATGAACGAACGGGTTAAATTGAACGGATCATCTCATAGAATCCACTTTTCGTTCACTAGCAAGCCGTTCAATTTGGACAGCTTTCGTTGAATTATCTTTCATTCTTTTTATGTCATGTTCTTTTGTTTTGTTTAACAATAGTGGGGTTGTTTTTTTTTTGTATTATATTATTTTATATTAACTGAAATAAAACAAAAATAGAATATGAAACTAATCAAAATTGATCCCCCCTAAATGGTTTTTACTTAAAATTATTTTCTCTTTTTAAAACAATAAATTTTTATCACTTTTTATTTCGCCATTTTGCTTTGTTTATTTTAGAAAGCGGTGTTGAAAAATTACCGGAAAATTGTATTGTTGGCACCGTACCGTGCCGTGCCATGCCGTTCGTTCAAAGTGACCGACTGAACGATATGAACGAATGGATCAGTCTTTTGTAGTTGAACGAAAGTTACCGGTCACTGAAATGAACGACCCGGCACAGCTCTAATACAAGGTGACTGAAAAGTCGTTATAAGGTTTTAAAACCACTAATTTTATACTTCTAGTGTAAAATGTTGATTATAAGAACTAGTAGTGAATTTCTTGTTCAATATAACTTAACTTACGTGTTTAATTTGTAGTGATTTATGAAACTTACAAGTTGCATATTGCAAGTGTATATTTAAAACTTACCTGAAAAGAGACAAAAATTAAAAAAGAAATGTATTATTATACAACATGAGTTAAAAATTAATAAAATACTTTTAACTAGTTAAATTTGAACTCCAACTTATTATAGATACAAATATTAAAAAGTCATTGACAAGGCGAATTCATTTCTATTGATTGAAACCAAGTCGAATGCAGTCGGGAAGGCGAATTAAATACTATGAATTCATAGATGCCAGATGAATCTGGTTTAAAATCGTCAAATTGGACGAAAAAAATCGTCAAAGTCGTCAATATGATTATTGCACATCGTCAAAAAATCGTCAGCTAGTAAAATTAATTATTTTTGAATAAAAGATTAGTTTCAACAGCGTAAAGTATAGAAAAACAAGTCATGGTTTCCTTTAATAAAGAACTACAGCATTTAAAGCTATAACAACAAATATATACTCCCACAAACATGAAGTTAATTTCATACCATTCACTAATTTTTGTGACATAAATTTTCAAAATAAGATTACATTTAATAAAAGAAACTATTATTATATAAACACTTCTGTTAAATAAGGCATATTTGCAACCACAGTTGCAAAGTTTTATATGTTCTTTAGTATACAACATTTTTTCCGAAAATGGTCTCTTCAACTAATTTTTCACTTTAGTTTTTTTAAGGTCCACGTACCTGGATGCAAACTCCCACATTTGGGAAATCTAGCAGTTTCATATTAATAGCCTAAAAGAAATTTTCCAAGTTTAATAGATTTAATTTTCTTGTTTTTAATAATTCGCAAAATTCGATTTAGTTACTTTGACTCGTATTAAATTTCTCGTCTTTCGAATTCTACGATGAAATAAGAAAACTTTCATTATGTTAGAAAAAAGACATTTCCATGATACAAAAAACAAGGTAGCCGCTTCGCTACAACAATAAAAAAAACAATAGGTATTTTGTTTGTGTAAAAAGGCAAATTCACACTTTAGCTGTCAAAAGTAGTTGATAAATAATGAATTCGCCTTGGACATTTCCTTCTCTACAATATTGTAAAGATTTATAGAAGTTAAAGTTTTGAATTCATCCTTAAATTTAATCTCTTTAAAATATGAGAACACTCTTTTACATACAAATTTATAAAATTTTTGACTTATAATTTTTTTAAACGCTATTCACATATGATATTTTAAATTCATCTCTAACATATACAATATATGTATACTATCACACAATATTGCAATATTACAAACATAAATTAACTTGCCATAAATATTACTTTCATTTCCTACATAAATTAACTTTAAAAAATGAAGTGTGCATGCAGTTGCTTCAAAGATATGACAGTAAAAATGTGATCTAAAAAAATCGTCAAAAACAGACCTTAAATCGTCAAAGTGTTATTGTCAGCGCCAAAATCGTCAAACATGGCAACTATGTATGTATTTTGTTATTGTAAAACTTAAGCTATGTACACACTGTTGTCAGATGTTACAATATTGTAAGATCTGGCAACATGCTGACAATGTAGTGACAATGAAAAATTGCCCCGCAGAAGTAAATTGTGTGTTCAGACGATCGTAGGAAAATCTTACAATTTCATTTTCAGACTATGGTCTGACAAATAATTCAGCTGAAAGCAAAAATTGTCAGACATGTTGTAATACTTATGATACTTATGTAATACTTATGACACTTATGTATATCAACAACCATCTGGTTGGCAGTGTTGCCCATCAAACTTTTTTCTGACAATGATGCCATTAAATTAAAACTGAGCTTACAATACCAGCCAATTATCTGGCAATAACGACGAAGAATGTTTTCACGATTGTCAGATGCCGGACAACATTGTCCTCTTACAATTGATTGACAATAGTTTTTCTGACAACGTTGTAAATTAAAAATTGGCAGTTCACACGATTGTAATACAATTTTACTGGCAATATTGTAAGATCTGCCAACCGTGTGTACGTAGCTTTACTGAGAATGTCAAAATCTATATTCGCCTAAGATTGTTCAGCCGCTACACAGTTTTTAGTTTTTGACAAATATCTCTATTTAATTCAAATTTAACTTAAGCTGGCTGCTCAGCTTAGAAAAACGTAAAACCCTCTTATAATTTAATTTCAAACTGTTAAATATCCTCGCTTTCATTTATTTTCAATAGAGTTCTTCTTTCGTTTGGTTTTACATTTGCTAAACTGTTTTTTCGTAGTTCTTTTCTGTGTAATTGTGGCGGGAAAAAATGCGAGAAATCATCATCGTCAGAATTAGAATGTGTTTGGAGTATTTGTGTTTTTTTTTTTGTTCACTTAAATTTGTTTGTGCTTTTGCTTACGTTCTATGAAAATATGGTTGGCATGCTGGCAAAGTGAGACGGGCAAGCAGGCGGACAGAATCAGACATTGCCTAGTCATACATACTAGAGTACACTTTGCAATCTTATATGTATGTATATATGTTTGTTGCTGTTCGTTGGTTATTTTTTCTGTAGCAAGTAGCATACATTAGCCATTTCGCTGAGATATGGGATGCTTTAAAGATGCAACTTATATTTTTTTAAATAATTTTTTTTTTAAGAAATTAAAAAAAAAAACAAAAAAGCGGAGGTTGCGGAAGCAACCGTGAGTGTCAGTCACTATCACACTTTTTTCTTACACCGTTGTTTGTGAGTGAGTGTGTTCTTTTCTGTTATTGTTGCTGCAATTGTTATTTGTAGTTGTTGCTTTGTATTTTTGTTTGTTGTTAGTTTGTTGCTGTTAAAAGAAATTGTAATTACAGACTTTTGAATTGAGATTAACATGCAACTTTGAAACTTCTTCATACTGTTTGACTACAAATCTACCTATAAACGTATGTTTTATTTTCATTATTTTTTTTCTACTCAATTTTTTTTGAAGTCTAGTTTTAGTGTTAGAACTAAAAAAAAAAAAACTAAGAACTTAAGTGTTTAGGAGTACATAAACTTTTATAAGCATTTTTAACGTAGGCATCGTCGTCATCACCATGTTGATCATCATCAACATCATCGAGGAAACATTTAAGTTACAAGCAAAAAAGTAAAGTAAAATAAAATAAAATCTTTAGCTAAAAGATGTGCCAGCAGCAGTAGCAAACCATGAAGTTTTAAAGTTTCCTTCTTTTTTTTTTCTCTTAGTTTTACAGAAGCGTTATGATGCGAGTAAGAAGATTTTGTTTTTGCCATTTATCGCCCAAAGGATACACTTTTTGCTCACCCTACACAATCATTGTGGTGAGCTTCATATTTTCAAGCTTCACGGCGAATTAATTTCTTGTAGGCAAAACGGAGATGCTCTACTTCTCCCTAGACTTTGAGAGTATTGGCAGTCAAGACTTGTTTACGTGCATGTAAAGTGAGTACGCGTATGTATGCATGTACACACTTTCTGTACAGTTTTTGACGCATTAATCGCGCAAGGAACATTTGTAACACCATGTTGTTTTTGACTAGTTACACCAGACACGAATTCGCCTTCTTCCTAGACTTTGAGATTATTGGCAGTCAAGAGTTGTTTACGTGCATGTAAAGTGAGGACGCATATGTACGCATGTACATACTTTCTGTACAGTTTTTGACGCATTAATCGCGCAAGGAACA
Organism: Thecocarcelia acutangulata; assembly: GCA_914767995.1. Taxonomy (NCBI): domain Eukaryota; kingdom Metazoa; phylum Arthropoda; class Insecta; order Diptera; family Tachinidae; genus Thecocarcelia; species Thecocarcelia acutangulata. The sequence continues at coordinate 23,324,130 of OU612094.1, forward strand.
TTTGTAACACCATGCTGTTTTTGACTAGTTACAGCAGACACGAATTCGCCTTGATAAGGGTTTTTCTATTTAAATTGTTATTGTAATTAAACAAGTGAGTTTATTCACTTTCTTAGCTTCTAATATTGATATTCTAATATTGATCTTTCAAGGGTTTCCAAGTCTACTGATGATTAGGGTAGTTCCTATGAAATGTAGACAGTTGTGAAAAAAATTTACATCAGCACCTGCCTTTACAGCCTTATCTGATGGTGGACCAGTTCCACGAGTGAATTACTCACGATTCACCCGTTTGTAGCCATATGAGCAACTTCCTGTTAAGGAGTTCGGGCTTTCTAATCCCTCCTGTATGCTATTTCCCAGTAATTAATGGAGGCCAAGGCCTAATGAGTTAGTAGGCCGAAGCCCACTAAGAGCATCAGCCCTTAAACCAACTCATCCGCCAACCATCACCACTGTACAGGTATCTGTTATAAAGCCAACAGACCCTTGGAAAAAAGCTACACACCAAACAGTTATCAACGATACTAAGACCCCCTTCCTGCGTTTTAGGTTTCAACCCCAGCCAGAACGTTTCAACCAAAATAGGCATTTCAACCATGATCAGGCCGGGTTGAACTGCAAGCAGAACCACCCGGGGGCAATGCTGAATACGCCAAGGCAAACCCTGTTCCCCGGGGTGGGACCCAAGCACAGTTGTACTACTGCACTAATTGAAGTCACCGAAGCTACATTTATAGTGGAAACTAGCTTTTTTTGCCCGCGGCTTCGCTTGCCAACAAAGTTTCATACAAACTTTCATCCCCTGTTTTATCCTATTGTGGTATTAACCAAAATCCTTTCTTAACGGATGCCTACGTCTTAACATCTACCTGCATGCCAAAGTGCAGCCCGATCCGTCCAGAGGTTTGGGCTAGGATAGATCACTATGTCGGTCAGTCAGTCACTTTTGAGTTGTATTTATTTAGATATAGATTTTTAATAGAAAAGTTTATAAGTGGATCAATTTTACAGATAAAATTTGAAATATCGATAACTTTTTTACAAAAATTATATAGACCGGCAAAATTTCTATAGAAAATTCGACGAATCTATGATTTTTCTAGGTAAGAGATAAAAAATTTCGATGACTCTTTTACAGAATTTTAATACACTGATAACTTTTCTAGAGCAAAGGTAAGGTAAACATGTAGATGGCTTTTATGTAGAAACGCTGATGGGTCGATAATTCTTCTGTAGAACACTTATTGAATCAAAGATTTTGCTAGATAAACGATAAAATATTTATATCTTCTTTACAGAAAACATTATGATTCGATAGAATTTTAATAGAAAAGTTAATAACTCGGTAATTTTTACTGATAAACATCAAAATGTCGATAACTTTTCTATAGAATTTTAATAAACCGCTACAATTTGTATTGGAAATTTAATTAATCGATGATTTTTGTAGGTAAGAGTTAAAATATTGACGACTTTTTTAGATAAACTTAAAAAAATGATAACTATTATAGAGCAAAGTTGAGATATCGACAGCTTTTTTGGAGAAAAGTTAATGAATCGATGATTTTTGTAGATAAGTGTTAAAATTTCGATAACTTCTAGTAATAACTAAAAATATTTCCTATAGAAAAGTTAAATTATTGATTTCTTTTTTACAGATAGTTTGAGTGATTGGTAGAATTGATATTTATGTAGAAATATACAACAATTTATAACTTTTGTAAAGTGAAATTTTTAAGAGCAAAATTATCAATAATGTTTCCATAGAAAGGCAAAGCTATCTATTAGTCTTCTAAGGAAAATTATCTAATTTACGTAAAGAAAAGACGAACTATTGATCGACACTAGAAGAAATTCTGTTCACTAAAAGGAGTCTATTAAATTTTTTTATGTAAAAGTAAAGTTATCGAGTTTTGGAAATTATTTTCACACACCGCAATTCAGCTAGGGTAACATTTGAACTGTATTTATCTATCTATTAATACGTCTATGATGTTATTCTGTTGTTTGCTTTTGTTGTTTTCATCTTTTCTCTTAACAATTTTAAAATTTTTGTTAACTGTATTATTTGTTCTAAAATAATGTGTAGAACGGCTTTAATGAAATTTATTTACTGAACAGGTCAAATATTTGATTATCTTTTCAAAACAAACAACAAAAAGCCAAACTGTATTGGAAAAAGTAAACACTGTGTTTAGGTGTAAAATAGCACTTTTCTTTGGTTATTTACAAGAAAAGTGGAAAAACGAAATTTATGAAATTATTCGGTGGGAAAATATGTGTGTTTGCTCTTCTAAACGTTTAAGAATACAAAAAAATAAAACTGTAGTTGGTTGCTAAGGATTTCATTTGGTGCGGTTAATGTTAAAATTTAGAAACTATGTTTTTTAAGTGAAATAATCGTTATACATTGTTGCGGATAAATGAGTTAATCTTATAAGTGCTTTTTTTTATCAGGAGTTATGATTTTGTGTGTTTCCATAAAATGTTTGCTAGAAGTTTTGTTTAAATTCTTGGAGATAGTAGCAAAAGCATTATTAAAATGTTTTCAGGAACATATTTTGGTTACAATATTAGAACATTTAGTACAATTCTCTGAAAAGTACTTGTCTATTGTTTTTGCTGGGTATAGAAAGTATGTATTCTTATAAAGTTTTTTTTTTTTGTTTACATTTTTACAAAAATAATTACATATCAAACAATGACTAGAAAAATGTTAAGAAAACTTTTACATACATTTCTTGAACATTCACCACATTTAATGTTCGTTTATTGTAATTAACAGCAAAAAATAAATCTTTATCGAGTAAAACATTGTTTTACCATAAATTATTATTTGCATAGTACATTCTGGAAGGAAAACGTATACTCGTATAGATACACAATTTGCATCTTAATGTTTGTGTTTCCCAAAATAAGTTACAAATACCGTTCATTATACAGGGTCTACCAATAGGAAGTTGTAAACTTTACCGGTTAATAAGGAAACTTATAGAGAAAAAAAATCTTGAACTTAAATGTTTGTATTTCTCAAAATAGTTTACAACTGCCAAAGGGTCTTCCAATAGGGATGGCTTGATAGTTTGGCGGTTGATAGTTAATCAGTTTCAGTATGCTTTGCCAAATGTTTGTATTGTAAATGGTTCAACAGCACCTGCAAATCATAAAATTGCTTGATTCAAATGAGCCTTGTACAAAGTGAGCCAAAAAACTCTATGGATATTTATTTTTTTAAACTTTTTCAGATTATTAAATATACAAAATGGAAATTTTCTTACACTAATCAATTTGGTATGTATTTTTAAATCAGTTTTTCATACTCGGTGCGTGTTTTCGCCGTGGAACATGCACCTGAACTATAAACGGTCATTCGATTTAGTGTGAAAATTGAAGTTACCGTATTGTTTCTGAGAAATAAGGGACTTTGACGTTTCCTGAAGCCGACTTTGGGAATTCCGAAAAAAACTCGGTACCAGGTCTTCATATTCGATGCGCGTTTTGGCCGTGGAACGTGCGAAAATTTAAGTTGTCATATTTCTTCCGGGGAAGCGAGGAGTTTTGGCGATTCCTGAAGCCAACTTTAGGAATTCGGTATAAAAATTCGGATTGTGTTATACGGTTATATAGAGAACTATCTCTGGTTATATAGAGAACTAGTTTAATAGCGAAAGGTGTTTCTTAGTTTTTTAAATTATATTTATTATTTATCTATATTAGGGTAGTTCCTATGAAATGTCGACATATAGATAGCTGGGAAACATAGAAAACAAGCTATTTATAATTTTTTACTGGTATAAATGTTAGAAGCTTAAATAGCGAATAAAAAACTTAATTGTTTGAATTTTGTTCTCTGCTTTTCGATACTTTCAAAAAGCAAATCGTAGCAACCAACGGTTGTTCATTTGTTTGAAAGGTGTAAAGAAATGTTAGAGACGTTTATAAATAGAAAAGCTGGTTTTTTGTGTTTTGACGGATATTATTAGAGCATTTTTCTTTTTAAATTCTCAGCAATTTATTTGGATTGTTGGGATATAAAGTTGAATGTTTGAGAATATCTTTCAAAAATTTCCAAAGTCTACTGATTATTAGGGTAGTTCCTATGAAATGTCGACATATAGATAGCTGGGAAACATAGAAAACAAGCTATTTATAATTTTTATTGGTATAAATGGTAGAAGCTAAAAATAGCGAATAAAAAAACTTAATTGTTTGAATTTTTAAATTATATTTATTATTTGAAAGGTATTTTTGGAATTTTTTTTTATTCTCAATAATTTATCAAAAATATTGTGAGATATAGTTAAGTGTTTGAAAATGGCTTGCAAAGTTTAAGAAATATTTATACGAAAAGGATTAGTGACCTTGTTGCAAAAATTTCTTAGAAGAGCTTGCTCACATTTGTGCCTATTTACCGTCTTTTGAAAGCAGTTTTGAGTTAAGTAGAGCACATATGTTGTTTACATCGGAATGGTATTATTTGTTTTCGTGTTACAATAAACCCAAAATAAGATATTTTTTTCTTTTGGCGTTTTTATCAATATTCAAATACTCAAATTAGGAGTACAAATGTATGCGAGTGAATCGATTTTAAGTGTAAAAAAGATAACTACAAGATCATATCCAGTCTATGGAAACAGAGCTGCCACATTGCTTAACACATCTACATACTATCCCCACTTAACATAAGAAAACGTACTTAGTTTTGATTGGCTTAAATAGCAAATCTTATTTCATGTCTTGACAAAAAATTATAACGACACAAGGAAGCGTATTTAAAAAAATATATAAAAAAGTTTAGGCGTAAAGCAGCTCTGGGCTGAAGAACAGCTCTCGCGTTATCGTAATTATTTATTAAGTGCGGTCAGGCTTGTTGTTTGTGTTGTTCGGTCCTCGAGAGTTTTGCGTCTCACTCACACTGGTTAACGGATTGTCTCAACTAACTGTATTGGTTTACAGTTTTTTGGAGGTATTACTGGGTTATCCACGCTGTAACTTCCTAAGTGAAGGCATAGGTCATTAAAGTTAATCACAGCGACGTTACAAACGTACTGTTAATACCATCAGGGGCATATGTTCTTTGTCACCCCGCCCATCCTATACTTTGCAAATTTACTTTGCAACTGTATAGTTACTAACTAAATAAATATATATGAAAAATATATATGAAAAAGGAGTATTAAAACTTTAAGTAATAGAAAAAACTGCGTTAAAAATCACAAACCTGTAAAACAAGCAAAATCGCTTCAAAACATCGAATCAAGCAGCATCAGGAAATTTTTGCAAAAACTCTAAAATGTTCACCTTAACATCACTGACGGTTTGCTGAAGGACTGCAGTATATATTTTACAGCACCGATTTGAGGCCATGAGCATCTCATATGAAGCGAACTGTTATCAAGTTCATTTAAGGGCATTTGATATTTTCTTGTAGGGGTTTCTTAAGCCACTAGCCACATTAGCAGAAATAAGCTTTGTCTAAGGTAAAATTCGGGCGCCGGAGTTCTGTAAAATGTGACTTTTGAAATGCAAACGAACCAATACTCTTATCATATATTCCAATAAAACTAATGAAAGTTTTCGATTTTATGTAGCCCACACACACACTTTATTTCAATTTAAAGCTATAGGTTTGGTAATGCCTAAAGCAATACCCTTTAGAATGTATGAAAAAAAAGATTATCAAGCGAAAATTTGTATACTTGGGATTTTTTTTTATCAGTCTTCTTCAAGCCGTTTCTAATTAGAAAAAAAGCCTACAGAAAATTTGTGTCTCAAGGCACATACCACACACAAACAAAATCACTTTGCAGTACGAACAAACAAAAAGTGACGGCTACAACAGACACTACAGTAACAACGACAACAAACAGATAAATAAAACGGCTAAAAACAAGTAGACATAAATATTGTAACGGGATTATGGTAGCCACCGAATAAGTACACAATTACACAAACACATCCTAGAAAAACAACGAATCCTCTCACACGTTGCCGCATACCAACATTAATTCTTTTGCTGCACAAGAATAATTAAGAGAATTTTGGTATTTTGGCTGGCAATTTCCGTGCAACAACTTTTAAATGAATTTTAAGGAAAAGAAAAAAAAAAAACAAAAAAACAAAAGTGTGTGAAAAGTTTAGCAATTGGAAAACTTTGTAAAAGTTGCAATCTTTTTTTTTCAACAAATTGTTAGATGTTTTTGTTTTGTGTGTAGAGTCTTAATACATTAACTGATTAGTTGTTATCCCGCAAAGAGTGGAGAAAAGTAAGAATTTACATAAATTATAAACACATTATAAAGTTATTATTTTTATATATAAATTAGTTTTTAAGAAGTAATTTGTAATTACAGCAAGTATTATTTACGCAAATGCAAGTAAGTACAAATATAAAGTGAATATATAAATGAACCATAATTTTTAGTCAAATAACAAATATTATTAGAGCTAAGAGAGTAAAATAAAAAAGGAACTACGAGGCAAAGAAAGAGAATTGTTGAATTCACAAGCTCAGTCGTATCGTGTATCGATGTATTTGGAAAGACAACTTCAAACACACACATTAAACTCACAAAAAATATATTGGAAAATTTTTTTTGCTTTGAAGTTTTGTGTTTGAAATTTTCTCTCGAAATACATCGATACACGATACGACTGAGTTTGTGAATTCAGCAAATATTTTCTTGCAAACAGCATACACATAATTGAAATAAAAATATCAAAAGTATATATTATTAGAATATTTTTAATTCTCATTGATTTCATAAAAATGGTAGAATATAAAGTTACATGTTTAAACATATTTTTGAAATGTTTAAACTGAGTCGGGGCTTAAATTTGGTTGATGATAGCGTACTATGGTATTGATGATATTTTATTGTAAAATTTACTTCACTTAGTTATTTCTCTGTTGTTAATGAGCCATCACAACAATGAGATTTTTACATCAGGTTGAATTCAAATTATATTTGGTCTGATGTTAGTGTGCTATTCTATTGATGATATTTTGTTATTTCATTGACTTTATTTAGTAATTTCTTCGATATCAGAGTGTCATTGCATTGATCACATGCTCAAATCAATCGTATTCCGATAAAGCATCCCCATGATGTCAGTATGACATATCATTGATGAAATAATTGTCGTAATTGCCGCTAATGACAATTAAAGCAACTTAAGTAATGCAATGAAAAGTGTCATGAGACCAAAACTGAGGACATTTTGCATTGTATTGATATTAAAATACATCACAGTTATGACGGACTTCTATAAGTGTATAACTGTCGGCGAAACAAGGTTCCATCACAGCACTTCAGATATAAAGGAACATTCAAAATAGTGGATTTGACCAGGTGAACATGCACCAAAAAAGGCCAAGATATACTTATATATTTGCTCGCCAACATGACCATGGCAAGTGTTTTAGCATGCACGTAGTGTCATTTACGTAGGTTACCTAGAGACGAGTAGAACGATCAGGAGCGAATATTTTTTAAAGCTTTTAAATAGATTCGCTATGGATTTAAACAGAGTAGGAAAGAAAAGTAATGCTATCTGTTACTCTTGTAAGGAAAAAAGTTTTCTTAAAGAAAATTATATACTTTTCTTAAAGTATATAAATAATGCTTAAAATAAAAGTCATTGGCAAACGAATTGAATACGAATGACTTTTAATTTTTTATATATCAAAGAATTTTTCTTTTTCGTTCACGAATTTAACTTTCAGTAAACCCAGAATGTAAATTATACATTCCGATGTATATGACAATCAATATATCAAGATTGCTCAAAAAAACAAGTAAGAGTTTTAACATGTTATTTTCAAACACCAAATCCAAGGAGGATAAGTTAGATAAAGCAAACGTAATATATAAGATCCCTTGTAACGGAGATGGACCAAACACATGCAGCAAAATATATGTTGGAACTATGAAAGCAAAATTACGTATTAGATTTGTCGCCCATAAATCTGACTATAAAACATGTAAAACAAAAACAGAACAAAAAACAGCATTAGCAACTGTGCAAGAAGCGGACAATCTCCCAATACCACCGATACAACAATACTACAACAAGAAAATAATTACAAAAAGAGGCTCACAATAGAAATGTTATATATAATTAATACTCCCGCGAATATAAGGATGAATTATAAAACATTGAGAACTGCGCGCACTCATATATGTAGATATTTATTAACTAAGCATAAACAGAAATAAACGAAATAACATTGTAAAGGATTTTAGTAAGCATCAAATTAATAGATTGTTGACATTTTTACTGTATATGTTAATAGATTGTTGGCATTTTTACTGTAAGTAAGATAATTTGTTTCGTTGTTCACTATTAATTATTTTTATTATTTTAATTTTGTTATGTTTTTATATGTATTTTTTATTATTTGTATAGCTTATTCCTGAAGAAGAACACCGAAGGTGATTCGAAATATTGAAGAAAAAATATATAAAATTTATTTAATAAAACAAAAAAGAGTTTTATTTAAATTGATTCTGGACTTTGAGCCTAAAAAAGTAAAAAAATCTTGAAAATTCCAAAGATTATAGAGCAGCAACTCGCCCAGAAAATTTGTACAAAAACCACTAATATTTTTAATACTTTCCAAAAAAAATTTCTAGGCGTGTCGCTCGTTTTGTATTCTGTAAACGGCATGTTTATTTTAAATTTTATTCATTACAAATCTTTTTTTTTTTTTTTACCAATTTTGGTGCATTTTTTCTGTAATAACACGTTTTTTCTCCCATTTTTGTGCATTTTGAAAATTCAAAGTTGACAACGCTGGCGTTAACGCTTTGCAAAAGGAAACTCAAATTTTGACAGAACCTAAGAGAGTAAACCTTACTCTCTCTCAGTAATGTTAGCTTAAAAAAAATTTTATAATTTTATTATTTTTTATCACTATTTATTATTTATATTTAGTGATTTTTATTAAACAATATTAGTGAACAATACTGTTCATGGCACAAAGTTAACATTTTTGTTAAAAAAAAAGTTAAAGCGTTAAATTACGTTCCGCTTTACGCCCTAATTTAGGTTGCGCTGTAAGGGAATATCCTATAAACTGGGCTACGAACTGCTACTTCATCCAGCGCATTCTCCAGACTTAGCTACCTGCGACTATTTTCTTTTCCAAGCCTGAAGACATAGCTGGGTGGCTATAAGAATCCGGTCGAATGAAACTAAAGCATATTTTGCGTACTTTGATACAATCTCTCATTTGAAAGGAGTAGAATTGAAAAACGCTAGACTACATCTATTAAACTAAAAGGTGACTATATTGAAAAATGGATGCTTATTTGCCAAAAATAAAAAGTTTTTATTCAAATATTCACAGCGTTACGAAACAGTCCTCATAATAACTCATCTAATACGTATATATTTACTACTGTCATTACAATATCACTAATAAGGTAATTTTCATGACTTAATTTACATATACTTACATATAAAAATCATTGCCAGAAACTGATGACACTGTTTAATAATATTTCTTTTATTAAAAAAATCACATCATTTTAGAAACAAGTTCTTTTTTTTAACAACATACGATTGTCTAATACGAGTACAACTTGTATTTTGCTATTGATGTCATAAACTAAAACACTTTTGTTATGCAAAAGCGAGGAAACAAAAGCTATTCTGCTATTTCAAAACTGCTATAAATTATTTGTTTACAATTCAAAATAAATTCAAATCAATAGTCAACAATAGCAAGTGATATAAAAGCTTTTGCCTTTCGGTTTCATTTTTGGAAACTTCGAATAATAGAAAATATCTTAAAATATTTTATCTTGACCTTGACCATAAAATGGGAAAAATTTACAAAAAACAAAGAGAAGGCAATTGAAAAGAAAACAGCAATTGACCACTGAAATTAACCTAAATAATTTGATTGATTGGCATTTATTTTTGTCATTATAAGTGGAATCGTAATATACATATATTTTTAAAGAATATTAAATAAGCTTTTTGCTTAAGAATACTAAGGAAATATTTTTTAAATGATTTTTTTTTGAAAGAATCGTTTTACACAAGAAACTTTTTTGGACACCACTAAAAAAAAGAAAACAAATAAAAAAAAAAATTTCTTTCTGGAAAAAAATAAAAAATTTTTTTTAAAGAAAAATTTTGTTTTCTAGTCTTGAACTAGTTTTTAGGGGAGCACATATGTAGTGAATAGCACAGGGTTTTAGGAAATAAGGTTATGTGGAGGAGCAAAGAGGAAGTAGTGTTTGTGGACATTTGACTTGAACCTTTCAACGTAATAAACGACAGGAAACACGTATACAGACACCGATCGAGTTGTTAAATTTTAAGCGCCGATGTTGAATGTGAACTACACTTACAGCCATCCCTAAATAAGAGCGGCAAGCGTTTTTTAGCGTTATAGTGTTTTGTCTTCCGTCCTATGTACATGTGTTTTGTTTGCTGTCGTCCGTATGTTCTATATACGTACATGTGTTCGTTATTAATTGATTTTGAATGTTATTGCTATGTGAAACTTCAAAAAAAAAAAAAAAAACAAAAAAAAAAAATAATAAAATAATAATAATAATAATAATTGATTAAAATTAAACATTACACGGAATAGGTAGCAAGCAGGTGTTTTGTCTTCATTCCATGCGTACACGCGTTTTTTCGTCGGTGTTTTCTTTATATATTTATTATTAATTTCTTTTGATTGTTTTTGCTATTCGATTCATTATCTCGTAGTGTAGGAGGTGTTGGACTAATTTTTGTTAGTCTGAGCAGTGTCGAAGGTATATACACTGGCCACTGATCAGTTTCAACTAATTTAATTCCAACACTTTAAATGCTGTTGTTTTGGTCTTTCCGTATTGTTATTGATAGGTCAAAGTCCAAAGCCAAAAAACAACACTCCCTCTTTCCTTTTCGTAACAATCTAACTAGGAAGTTCCATTACAATGCACTGAATATGATAAAAAAAATGTTCTCATTTTCGTACATTTTGTATGGAGCATACCGAAACAACGCGGCGGCAACGCAACGGCAACGCTTTGCCTTTGGAAAATCCAATTTTGACAATGCGTTTCAGAGTGAAGTAAGTTGGAAAAGAAAATAATTGTAAGCAAAAGAGTGAAGGAAAAATATAAGAAAGGAAAATAAATAAGCAAATAAAAATTTTTTTATTTCTTTTTGGAAAATAGAGATAGAAACTATTTTCAATATGCTATAGGAACCTTCCAACTTCTAAATAACTCATTTTTAAAACTTTAATTATTTTATTTTAATATAATAAAAAAGTCACAAACAAGAGTAAGATAATCAGGGTTGTTTTATTTATTTGTTTGATAGCCCTGCTTTTATCGTTTTGACAAAACGTGGCCGCTTTTGTTTAGGGATGGCGTTTAAGCGTTAAAGCTCAGCGGATAAAAAAAAAACGTTCCGGTTGCCGCTCTTGTTTAGGGATGGCAGTAAAACGTTAAGTGTTTTTTGGCACTTTATTTAACATTTCAATATTTCAGACTAGCTCAATTTGAACCATGGAAAGATAAACAATCGAGCAATTCCTTAAAGTTATTCAGATTTGCTATGAAAATGGGCGTTCAATTCAAAATGAATACCAGAAAATATTAATGTTCTTCGCGATAGTATGGCTGAAGAGCCGTCCACCTCAACTCGTCGTCGTGCCCAACAATTGCATCACTCACGCTCGTCGTTGATGAACATTATGCATAAAGACTTGCATTTACAGGCTTATAAGGTGCAATTGACTCAAGAACTAAAATTTCTTACTATTCCAAGTGTCGTCAATGGTAAGAATGGCGGCAAAAACTGGCAACAGTGGATGACCAAATTTCGAAGAAAATCATCTTCAGTGATGAGGCACATTTTCACCTTAGTGGATAAGTCAATAAGCAAAATTGCCGCTTTAGGGTCAATAATAATAAAGTAGTTTATATGCTAGTGACATCGTCAGGTCGTATTTTTTCTAAAATGAGGCCGGTCAGCAGTTACTGTGATTAGTGTTTGCTATCGTGATGTGATAACGAACTTTTTATGGCCCAAAGTAGAACATATGGATGTGGATGATATATGGTTTCCTCAGAACAGTGCCACTTGCCATACAGCTAACCAAACAATGGCTTTTTGTGCGATAAATTCAATGACCGTGTATCTCACGTAGTGGAGATGTCAATTGGCCGCCAAGATTATGTGATTTGACACTTTTGCACTTGTTTCCTTTCACAGAAAGGGTTTATAATATCAATTTTCAATCTCTTGTGGCTTTAAAGAAAACATTTCTTCGAGAAATCAGCTTAATTGAACCAAGTTTGCTGCAGCGTGTGATACAGAATACAAGGCTCCGTTTGAACGAAGTGTACATCTGACTTATTTTTTGAATAATAAAATCCGCATTTCCTTCAATGTTTTTTTTAAGTTTGAAAACATAAATCTGCTACCACACGCCCGGTATTACACGTTCCTTCGAAAAGGGGATTGTCACAAAACCATGCCACCTTTTTATGATTTATACTGAACGCAGTGAAAAGTAGAAAAACAAACATTTTTAGTTCATACACAGTCGTTGCCTAGAGGCAATGCGTATAACCGGTGTGTGCATTTAATTGGTTATATCTTAAGCGTCAACTTCAACTTAAAATTTATATTGTTTTTTAACTGGTTTTATATTAATTGTATACACAAGTATCATCAGTTTTGAAATAATATAAAAAATAGCAATCATTGCCAAACTAATTCAAATTAAATTTGAAGATGAAAAAAAAAATTCATAAATTACATCTTTGAAAAAAGACAAAAATACTGAAAACTAGTCATGTTGGGATGAAGTCGAAGGAAGCAAGGCTAATAGTCAGCACTTAACTTGATGTTTTCATAAAGTTGGACATTTGAAAATGTATAATTAATTTGAATGAAATAACAAATCAAAAATTTCACACAAATTTTTTGTTTAAATAGATTTACATTTTTATGTACATATGTATGTATGTATTATTATTATAATTTTTTTTAATGTAGTTTTTGCATGTTCGAAGATATACTGGTTTTATTTCAAAAATATTTAAAATATTTGTTATGGAATATTAATTAACAAATCAATCAAATTCTTTTGGTTAATTAATAAATATATGTATACGGCCGTATGCCAAAAACCTTTTGGCTTTGCAAGCAATTGTTAAGGAAAATTTCCTAAAGTTACATGCAAAAACAATTGTTGACTTACTATTCATTTGGAAGAAGGGCCTCCAAATCCTCAATAATTATGCCATCCATGAGCACAGATGAAACAGCATTTGCGGTCGTTTGTTTGTGTGTTAAGAAGCAACATTGGCGCTTACAAGCATTAAAGGCGACCCTTTTCTTACGCCCCCATTCGGAGATTAATAGAAGATCAGCATTCAGTGAGTCATTCATATTTTGCCTCTTGGCAACGATCTCGGATAGGTTAAGCTTATAACTGAAAGAGTATGAATGCCAAATGCTGCTGTCAGCCGCGGAAGAGTGGATAAAGTTGGAAGTTTCACATTTAACAGAGAATAGAAATATGGTAGGAGAAGAATTTGCAAACTGCATTATATAGATTTTTTTCTGATTTTTGTCATGATGGTTACAATCAATCCTGGTACCCCGTTTCGGCTTGACGTTGTGTTCTGGGATACCCTTTTTTTACATATGCAGGGCATGGTACCAGAACTAGGAAAATAGGTTGTGAGGAGGAGGAGGAAAGAGGGAGTAGTGTTTGTGAATATTTGACTTGAACCTTCCAACGTTATAACAGACAGGAAACACGTCTGCAAGCAACTTATTCCACAAGCGAAGCGGACGACTGAAAAACGAAATGTCTGTGCAATGCGTTGTACGATTCCTCGGGCAATAGACCACAATTGGATGAGCTCTTGACGATAAACGCTTGCTACGTAAAAATGTGCGAGTTTCGGGAACAAGATTTCTAATCTCGTCAGAGCAAAATCCATTGTAGTAACGATAGAACAGAATAACACACTCTACACTGCGTCGATGCTCTGGTGAATCAATAGACTTGGATACCCTACTGTCACCGATAAGATTCTTCGCCCTCTCCAGCACACGGTCTAGAAACCCAAAAATAGACTTTGGGGCATCGGTCCAAACATGAGCGTTGTATTCCATTTTTGGTTGGATATATATAATGGTATAAATAGTAAGAAGATCGCATGGAGAGAAGTACATCTTACACCGTTTCAAAAAACCGAGGCACTTGAATACTTCTTTAGAGACTTGAAAAATGTGTTCAGTCCAGCGAACATCACACTGCATCTTCATTCCAAGAAAATCAAGAGCATCCGATTCATCATGATTTATACTATTCATAATACAGATGAAGCAGCATTTGTGGTCTTTTGTTTATGTGTTAATAAGCAACATTGGGTATTACGAGCGTTAAAGGCGGCTCTGTTTTTACAACCCCATTCGGAGATTAATAGAAGATCATTGTTGAGTGAGTCATTAAATTTTCAGGGTTATTTGCTTCATCCTTTTTGGGAATTGGTGTTACATTAGCAACCTTCCAGCACGATGGAAACTCACCACCATGGCAAATAATACTGAAGAGGCGTGCTAATGGATGCGTAAGCATAGAAAAACACTATTTCAAGACCAGTGCTTTAACTGCCCGGAAAAATATATTTGGCATAGTAACATATACTCTTTCGAGTTCGGGAAGTGGTTGACTGTTTTCCAGCCAGCAGGAATTGCTTGCAAAAATTTTAGCCAACAGGTTAGCTTTGTCAACCGGGTCGGTAAATGCTTGGTAATTTTGTATGAGAGTTAGAATTGATAAACTAGTACTGTTCTTTACTCTCTTAAGGAATGACCAAAAGGTCTTACTGCTCCGGGGAGCTATAAGGACCTTGGCACGAAGACGCTGTTTCTCACTCATAAGTAACTTGGCACACGTAATATCTTGCCTTTTTGCGTAACGAATCAGTGTCTGGGTTTTTGTTTAAACGCCAATTCCTGAATGTTTCCTCCCTGGATCTGACTGCGTTTTTGCAAGTCTGATTAAACCAAGATTTCACTCTTGTTTAATCGAAAGAATGCTTGGAGGGGATGCATTTTTTCATCCTCAGCAAGATCATATTTTCAACCATTTTTGCTGAAGCATTTATGTCTTTATCTAGAAAGCAAAGTTTACAATTAAAATGCTCATAAAGTGAAATATAATAAATTTTGACCGTTTCGTAGCTGATTTCGAAATGTTACGAAGTTCAGAGATCGAAAAGGAGGCAGAAATGGTGAAATGATCCGAATTGCCGAGAGGTGCACTAACGCTGACTTCATACTTTTCAGGGTGTAAAGTCAGGAATAGGTGAAAGGTGTTTGAATGGTGCCCTTCAACACATGGAATATGCTTTGGCTCATTCACTCTGTATATGAATGGATTTGGTTGTCAATGTTTTTTTTCGGTTCTTAAGTCGTTTGTGTATAAACTTCAAAGCCATGATCATATATTTGTTGTTTTATATGCTTTTTATTATAATGTTTAAGCAAGCAAGCCTTATTTGCTTACGATTAGTAGTTGTCTGCTTTGCTGCCTCTCTGTGCAACATTTAGTTCAGTGCAGTTAACTAAAGTTGGCTTTAGTTAAATAAATTACTTACAATTTGCATAGAAATGCTGTTGCTGTTTGTGTTGCCATTATTGTTTATAAGCTTCCTTTGGCTTTGTCTGCACACATTTTACTCTTTACTAATTTTATTTTTGTGTACTATTCTCCCACAATTGCTAGGTGAATTATAATTTGTAGCAATTTTGTTGCCACAAACACTTTGCAAGATGTGTACGTACGTCTCGCCGTCTATCTGCCCGTCTGTCTGTCTCTTGACTTCTAAGCAAATTTCTTAATGTATGCTGCAGAATACAAAATGCAAAAATAAAACCAAAAAGAAAAAAACCAAACTGTTGACTATTTTTACCCTGTTCACTGTTGAATGTTAAGTTTAAGTTGAGTCTGTTTTTAACGTTTCATTTCTGTCTTTTTTTTAATTTCGTTAAAGTTTCTAGTTTAGTACGTGCCTGCCCTAGTGACCAGATGAACCACATTTGTATGCCAAAGCATTTGTCTGCCTACGAAGAACTACTATAAACTTTGACTAAATAAAAATTTTAAGTTTGCAACTGTTGTCTTAACAACAACTCAAGCAAAAGAAAGAAAAAAAAAAAAAACACAAGTCTTTGGCTGAAGTTGTTATTGTTGTTGACTTAAATGTTTACAACAGCAGCAACATCATAGCCAGAGTAATAATAAAAGCGTCAACAAAACAAGTGTTAACAGTTTTAACTCTGTAATTTGATTTTAACTATTCTAAACATGAGATAAAGCACTTTTTATGTTCAACAACAAATTTTTTTATTTTTCAAAAAATTACCGTTTATTTTTTTTCTTCTTGTTGGTTTTTTGCAAAAATGTTTTAAATAAGTTGTTGTTGTTTCTGCTGCTTCTAATAAAATTTTGTATGCAAAGCACCTTTGATATGCAATAAATTATAAAGATTTTCGTTTGGTTTGAAGTTTGTGTTTTGTTAAAAAAGACAATTTTTTTTAGTTCATCTTTATTAATTTTGTTATTGTTTTATTTTTTAAGAAGCTGTTGTTGCTTAAAGTTAGAAAAGAAAGTGTTATTTTTTGGACTTGGCGAGGAAAGTTTTTTAAATTTTAAAATATTTATTAGCATGTGACTAAAAGTTGAAGTTTCAGTTAAGAAATAAAAAAGTTGTGTGGAATAATAAAATTTGGAAACTTAAAGCGACAATTTTTGACTTGAAGTGATTTATTTTTTTTTGCTTAAAATTAAAATGCAACAAATGATGCAAATTATAAGCGAACGTATTCCTCAAAGAGTATTTACGAGTAGTTTCGTATGGCTGACTTTCTAAGCAATAGTTTTAAGATCAGCAAGTAAATAGTTTTGAAATTTCTTTTTTTAACATTTTTATTAAACCTGCAACACTTTTAAGCGTAGCTTTAGCATCGTATCACGTAATTTTAGCATCGTATCTAATCCTGTGTGCGTTGTAGCATTTTTGTTTCCATTAAATTAGATCGGTTTTTCTTGATTGCATCAATACATTTGTTTTTAATCTTGGACCAGTACTCAGGGGATGACCCTTACATATGTAGTGTATTGTACTAGAACTAGGAAAATAGGTAGTGAGGAGGGGGAAAGAGGGAGTAGCGTTTGTGAACATTGATCCAATAATGCACGATAATACTTTACTGTAATTGTAGGTCCTTTTTCAAGATAATCATAAGTAATATTCCGTGTGCATCCCAAAATACAGTGCCCATAAGCTTGTCAGCCGATTTCACTACCTTCGCCTTCTTCGAAGCCCTTCCACCCTTGATTTTTGCTTTCAGGTGTATAGTGGTAGACCCATAAACCGGATTACGCTTTATCATGTCCGAACACCGCTGTGAAGTAGTCTGTCGAACTTGTTTTTGTTCGACACTGAGCAAACGCGGCATCTATCTTGTTGATAGCTTTTTTATATGCAAATGTTCATGCAAAATGTTGAAGACACGTTCATCATTTCAGCAATCTCACATAAATTGACTCGGCGATCATTCGTAACAATATCGAGCATTTTCTTTATTATTATTTTCAGTAACCACCTCTTTTGACCTTCCTTTCGATTGTGTTTTTGCAGTACTCGTACTTGTGCGGCGCGTTTAAATTCAGCAAATCCAATATTTTACCATGTAATCTGACAGAGCAGACTCACCGTAATGTTTAGCGAGCTGTTATTTGGTCTCTTTCGTCTGTTTAATCACTGCAGGAAAATTTTTTTTTACCACTTTTCAAGAAACACAAATTTTGCTTATTCAAACAACTACAACAAATAAACTAATCGTTGAATTTGGGTGGAATTTTAACAGCTGACGTTTGACAGATTGCAACTTCAAAAAAAAGAAAAGAAAATTGCGTTTGTGCTATTATCTAGTGCTAGTTAGCTTCAATATCAATTCGCCCTCGTAAGCATTTTGGATAAAATAAAAATTTGAAAAGGTGTACTATTGCATTATGCGAAATAGAGCTAAATGACTTTATCATTCTGCTTCACACTTTAAAACCTATAACTATAGGTTTTAATAAATTTATATACCTAAAGCAGTGGATTGTAATAAATTTATATATACAAAACAGTGAAACTATTGCTGGTTTTTATAGTGAAATTTTTTGCAATACAAAAATTCAAACAAAAATTTATTGTTTTTTAGAGATCAATTCATTTTTTTTCTAGGGAAACTATTCCGTGTGATTGAAGAATATGTAATGGATATAAAACAAACATTTGGCGATAATCTTTTAAGAAGAAAAGAAAATATCATTTCCATTACAATTAAAATCTGGTCATAACTTTGACTTAATAAAAATCGTTTTAGAATATCAAAAGATTTAAGCAACAAACTTGTCCGGATATCTTTCTCGCACAAAACGCACATTCCTCTAAAACAACCCATTAAACTTAATAACAAGTGTTTTGCATTTTAGCCATAAATTAATTAATCTGCTTAAAACCAACGTAACATTTCTTTTATGTCCCATGCATTATTAAAAGCAATCAATACAATACGAGTACGAGTACGAGATGTGGATAAATTGTACGAGTGGTATTTGCCATTAAAATTTCTTGCGCATCATTAACAGTTATTTCTTTAATTATTAAGTAGGAAGACGTCCAGATATGAAACAGCTTCTTACTAATTGTTGATGTTGACTTTAAAAGTTTTGTAGTTTAATTGCAATTTGTCATGATGACTGATAAAAAGAAGAGAAAAAAAAACGGCTTTGCATGCAACTGGACTCTCAAACTGTTTAAACTGCCCTTTAGTTGCAGCAGACCTTTTACAATACCTTTTGCATTGCTTAAATACAATATTTAACAACAAGCCGATAAAAACTTCAGTAAAAAAACTCCAATTAAAAAGTTTCAACAAAAATTCATTATTAAGTATGATAACAACTAAAGCTAATTGTGGAGCTGTAAATTGTTGTTATGTAAAAAATTTAATTATGTAAAATAATTGTTGAAACTTTAATTAAAAAACTTTTAAAACAAACCAACTGTGAAAAATCAATATTTTTGAATACGAGTATGCTGGCTGTTATACAACAATATTTTTTTTTTCTTTCTTTTTAATTTCAACACTCAACCGTGAATTGTAACTCAAGCGGACTTTTTAATGGAAAATAAACAAATAAATAATAAGAAAAAAAAAAGAAATATTTTCCCAGAAATCAGTGTTAAAAAACGTCTTCCATTTTTAAGCGAGATCAGTTTAATGGTGAAAAAGATGTGAAAAAATATGATATTGTTGAACGGTTTTTATGGACTTAACACAATTTTTTTTTCTTTATTTTAGAGAAGTACTTTATTATAAGCGACAACTTTTATTGCAAGGTAATGTGTTAATATGTTAATAAACGTAATCTGCATTACTTCTACTACGACATCAACACCAGCAATATTTATTAGCAGTGATACTTTAACATTTGTTTCATATCATAAGGTTCTTGGCACATACAGTGGTGGACATGTAATTAAAACATAAATGTGATCTCTCATTCTTTCAGTATTTTATATGATCTATTCTTATTGCAATGAAACTTTTCCACTGAAAATATAGGTATGATCTCTCTTGTACTTGGTGCTTTCTTTACATTCATTTTCTGTTCAGCTTTCTTAAAAAGTAAGTCATTACTTAGAGAAAGGTTAGTTTGTCAAGTGGACACATAATTAAAACATTTTCAGTTCAGTTATTTAAATAGAGTTATTTTAATATATAATTTAATTTTTTTTTTGCGAAAACTTGTTTGTTGTTGTTGGTATATTTTAAATGATATCAACAAAGTTGTATGTCAATATTAGCCACTAGGTATGGGAAAAAGACCAAGTTGCTCCGAAGAAGAATGGAAGGTAATCATTAACCTCAGAGGCTCCGAGAAAACGGTGAATGAATTGTCTCAATTATTTGTTTGCTCTAGAGGAAAAATTTATAATGCAATGAACCATTTATATAAATTTGGAAACTCAAATAATGTGCTCAGAGCCTCTGAACCCCGTAAAACCGCAGCCACAAAAGATGAAATAGTCGTAAAGTCCTTTAAAACTGACCCATTTAAAAACAGTTAAAAGTTGACTTAGAGTCATCATATGGTATCTTTAAATCATGTGGAACTCCTCGACTGCACCTTATTAAAATTGGCTTGCATGGATGCAACGCACAAAAAAAACTTTGGTCTCCAAAAAAAAAAAATTTACTGTATATGATAAATCGTCATTTTGACGATTTTCATTCTCAAATATAGTAAAATGACGATCTGACGATTTTTGTTCTAAAAATGGCGGTTTTTGCTATGTGAAAAATTTTTTTATTTTTTTGTAGGTGAGAGACAAATATGTATGTACTTTGTATACAAGTAAATGCTATTCTTCAACAATATAAAAAACATATATTTTGTTTGCATAAAAAAATTTGCTAATCACAACAGTAATTGGCAACAAAAATATATATAGTATGCATAAAGTGATATCAAGAGCAGTGTAAAAAACGGGATTCTTAAAATTAAATCATTATAATATTTGTTATTATAATTCCAATAATTCACTTCCATTTAAGTGAGTTATTGATAATAAAGTTTTGCAAAAAAAAAAAAAAAAATCAGTTATGAAGTAGTGTTTTACAGAAGACAAGAAATATATAACTTAAAATAAAAAGTCAGTCGTAAAGCAGCTCTGGGCCGCGTTAGGCTTGTTGTTGTTGTTCGGCCTTCGAGGGTGTTGCGTCACACTCTCTCTGGTTAACTGTTTACCTCAACTAACTGTATTGGTTTACAGTTTTTTAGAGGTTATTTATTGTTAACCAAGTGGCAACTTCTTATGTGAAGGCATAAGTCGTCATAGTTAGTCACAGCGCCGCTACAAAATACTATTAATATCATCGTGTGCATAAGGTATTCGTTACTCCGCCCATGCTGTGCATCCTATACGAGTACTTCCCAAATTTATTTGCAATTTTATAGTTAATAAATACAAAATAAAATGCATTTAAATATAAAAAACACTACACCTTTTCCATACCCCTTTTCTATCGCCTTATCTTTAGGCTTTAACAAACCCAAGTATTACTGAAATTCTTTTATGAAACTTGCCTTGTAATGTACTTATATTTGCCAGGAACAACCATACATACACGTTTACTTCTAAGTAATGCAGGTAGTAAATACTATGATATTGAAAAGTATGTTGTTAGCAAAGTACAACACTTTACCAAGTTTTTGCTGGGTACTTTATTGAAGTTGGATATAAACTTAGATTGAATGTGGTTGTTCTTAAAATTATAAAAGAATCATTCAAAGAAATAGCACTTTTGTAATCGTATTTATTACCTATATCTGCCTCTGATATCATTTTATTAATTCTGGGAAAATTGTATTGAATCAATACTTAGAAGCTATTAGCTTATTTGAGTACATACTAAAGATTTGATTATCAGCATTAGTTGAGGATGCTGATGAGCTGCTGTGACTCAAATACCTAAACTTAAAAAAAACAAACTTTTTAAATACTAATACGTAATACTTGAACGATCTTCAATTCAAAAACTAAAAAGTTTAAAATAATCTAAGCAGATATTTGTCATTAAATTTAGTAACCAGTTTTAAAAAATTTCAGCAAGTAAGTATGAGTATTTATGTGCTCAGAAACTTATCGTAAAATGTTTATGTCTAATAATTAATAGAATATTTTAATCCCTTAATTTCCTACCCTGCAGACAGGTGGTCTTCTTTAAAGCTTTTCCCCACAATTAATAAAGAGCTTATTAAATGTTACTCCGTAAAAACGTTTGTCAAACGTTTTAACTAAACTGTAGTTGTCGAATAATTGAAGAGTATGTTGAATTTATTTTGAAAAAGCTTCCTGTGCTCTCATTAAGCTTTTTTCTTACTTTTTTGGTCATACAATAATCATGAATCAAAAATAATAGATTAAGCTTTGCGCAGGTGCGTTATGTTGTTTACATCAGTGACATTTCATATGTGACGTAGAGAGTGATTTTTGTGTATTATTGTAATAAATAAATATAAGCGGCTTTCAATAATTTGTTAAATTTTTGTTGAACTTTATAATTTTTAAATAAAATTTTTTTTTTTTTTTGGTTTGTACATTTATACATCGGGTTTTAGTTCAAGTTTTTTCCTTTCTTAAGTTTTTTCTAAAGAAGGAGTTTTTACAATACAAAGCGGTTTTCACTCTTTGTATTAAATTTAAAAAGCTCTTAAATATAATACTATTGTAAACTGCCAAGTGTAAGCGACTTTTTCTTTGGTATTGTAAAAAACCGAAAAAGCTGACATTTTGTTTTTCTCTTTTTTTCACCGGTGTCCATATTGTCTGCATACATATGTCCATTATTAACGTATGAATCCAAAAAGACAATTTCTTTCAAAAGTTTCCAAATCTACTGATGATTAGAGGAGCTCCTATGGAATGTCGATGAGTTAAATGCATAAATCTAATCTATCTTCTAAAAAGAACCATTAACTGCAACTCTGCTTATCATATTCTCATATGCAGGCAAGAGAGAATTAAGGGAATATACATACTTATAACATTCATAAGGTGATGTTTGTTTTTAACCCTCAAACATTTTTCTTTATCTTGAACCATTACTCGGTAGATGACCCCTACATGTGCAGTTCATTGTACTGGAACTAGGAAAATGGATCATGAGGAGGAGGAAAGAGGGAGTAGTGTTTGTGGACGTTAGACTTGCAGCTATCACACCTTTAACAATAAGGAAATACCAAGACAAACGTGATCACAAAAGCGTAGGCGTTAAATTAAAGACCAAAACAAACGTGATCACAAAAGTGTTGGCATTAAATTCTTTACAACTGATCAGTGTCCAGTGTGTATACTTTTGATACAACCTATAAAAATGACAAAAAAAAGTCATTGTCTGAACATCCCATTTCTTTATAATGCACTCAAGGCAGAATGTTCTATTAATGTACATCCGCACCTGCGTTGATGGACTTTAATGATGTGAATTATTCATGATTTACCAACGCCTCCGTGTGGCTTGTAAGAATCACTCAGGTTGCAAGTTTTGCTCTAAGTTTAAAGCCATATAAACTTAGAGCTGAAGAGCCCAGGCCTTCTAATCCCTTTTATATGGAATTTGCCAAACACTCAGTAGTATAGAAGGCTTATGAGTTCGTAGGCCGAATTCCATTAAGAGCATCAGAGCTTAATCAACTCACCCGTCTAACCATCACTATTGGTTCCTTACCTTACTGGTTTCTGTAGCAAGACAATATCACTTTGGGGGTTATTAGCCGCTGAAAACTGGCACTTACTATAGCCATTAGAGAAATTAATTCCCCTCCCTGCGCTTTTAGGTTTAAACCACAGCTAGAGAATTGCAGCCAAGGTAGGCACCTCAGCCATGCTCAGCGCCGGGATGGTTTGCAAAGCGAAACCTCCCCAGGGTTTTGATGATCCCTGTTCTGTCAATTAACTCTTGGTTTGGGAAGTACAACATAACATAAGTCATGCAGCTTCATGTGCTACAACTATACTCCAGTAAGCAGAGTGCACTGGTTAGCAAAGCAAAACTGGCACCCCGGGTTTCGAATCTGAAGTTTTTTCGGGTAAGGGAGCATGGTGAAGTATCCGTGCCTGAAAATGTTGTAGCAAAGGCTGGGATGTTTGTGGTACGAGTATATATAGGCTGACATGGCCCAGCTATGATAAAAGGTGGATTATTATCTTTAGGATTTTATGCCGACGCAGGTTGCATTCTATTGTGGCGGTTCTATTGGGACATTATCATATAGGGACGCAGCCGAGGAGTTTAAATCTTTTGCTTAATTACTTCTGTAGAAGTTGCAGGAATAAGCAAGAGTTTGAGAGTGTTGAGCATTTCCTCTGCCGGTATATAGCCTATTCTTGTGTAAGGTCTTTGTATCTAGGCAGACCAGTACTGCAAGATTTAAGAGAAATATTGATAAGTGATGTAGGTGGATTGAACTATTTCATTTGATTATCGGGTAGGTTCTGAACTGGGGCAGTGATACATGCTCAGGCAATACAAGGGGACCAAATTGGGCCCAAGTAATCTGGCTTTGCAATGGCTTCACGCGCTAGCTTAGATTGCTTTGTAAGCGCCCAAAATTTTAATAGAAGCAAGCAAACTGTCACATGATGAAGTGATGTGAAAATAACTACACTTTGATTTACAGCCTGTTCGCCGATATCGAATGAAAATGTATGCGAAAGAACTCACATTCGAACCAAGTGAGTTTGTCTATGTCACTATTATTCGTTCGCATGTATTAACGTATTTTAATTGAATTTTGACACATCGTTCGCATGGAATAAAGTTAGAAAAGACCCAAATCAATTGTCTTTCGCCTGGAATGCGAATGAATTTATCCTTTCGTCATCGGCGAACTGGCTGTTAAGCTATGTTTAGGTATATAATTGGTTTTGGTGACTTCGTACACGTAGTACTTAGAGCAATGGTCTGAGAATAGTTGCCAGATATATGTACATCTCGAAATGCATTAAGTATCAACTGCTCGCTGTCCGTTTTATCTCTAGAGATGAAATAAAAAGGGAATTTAAATATGAAGCTTCGAAGTCAATAGATTTATATGATTTTTTCCACCCCTTCCCACCACGCAAAAAATTTAAGTGAAACGAATCTTCTATTTTTTTGTATTTGTAGCTTAAAAAAAAAGGCATTGAAATATAATTTTTAAAGGCAAATAAATGTAACAATGAAGAAAATAAAAGAAAACAAACCATTTTTGTTTAATTACTTACACTGATTGGTTGCTTTGTGTTTTATGATTTTATACAAAAAAAAAAAAAAAAAAAAAGAAAAAAATTTTGTGTTAACCCCCACACATTTTTTGTTTTACTTTTTTTTTTTAAATAATTATTTGATTTTTATTTTGTATTTAAACTACTGAGTAATTTCGGTTTCTTTCTCCACTTTTCTTATCTTTTTTCAGTTAAAGCTTAATTACTTTTGCTTTTATTTAAGCGTCATTTTTGTTTTTTTTTTGCGTTCATTTGTTAATTATTTTTTATCTTTTGGTAGCTGTTGTTCGTTAAGTTATTTGTTGTATTTGTTTATGTAGGTTTGTTCGTTTGGTTTTCTTTCGAAAAGTTTAATTACCTTTATGCAGCATCTGATTTACTTGTACTTTTTTTTTTTAATTTTTTTCTTTTTATTTTGGTTTGAATTTAAATACTCGTAGTGTTACTGATGGTTTCAAAAATAAAAACGAAAATTTTAAAAAATCTTTTGTTTGAATTTTAATCTGTTTTCTTTGTACGTTGAGCAAAAGTAAAAGTTTTATTTTGAAAAATTGTTTAAATAATTTTTAAGTGAGAAAACTTTTTTGTGAAATTAATTGAATTTAAAAAGAAATCACACAAATTTGTGTTTTCAAAGCTGAGAAGAAAAGATTGCGTGTTGGAATTAAAGTGTAATTGATTATTAATTTGTGTGAAATTTATTTCAGTTATCTTTAACCATTCAGCAAAAACTGATTCATAAATAAAAGAAAACCTTTTGAAACCAAGTGCACACGTTTTCAGAATCTTTATAAATGCTGATAGAAGTATCGCAATTGGAAATATTATACAAATGCTTAGAAATTATTACCATCATACTACAAGTGATGAAAAAAATGTGTTTTGCTCAAATCCAAGCCACTATTTTTGCTTAGAATTTAATGATAATCCACAAGAAAACATGTTACATATCATTACAAAAATGTCAAAGCTACTACACAATGTTGGAATTCAAATAAAAACATTAACAAATTAAAAATTTTGTTAAAAGGGTAACAAATTTGCCAAATTTGTTACCCTTTAAGGGATTTATGTTTAATTTATATGTGAATAGACATTTGGTAGCAAACCGACGTCCAGGGTCTACTTACAGATCCAACGAACCTTAAGTAAATAAGAAGATAAGATTTTTCCGCTTTCAGTCTTACAATAATCCAAAATTCTATTTATTTGGTATTTAAAATAATAACAATGATAGTATTAGGCTCACGACCAGTGTGACCATATTAAAAAATATTTTACATCTAAATTGGCTTGTTGTATCTTTTATCAAAAACTCTATTAAATTCTTTTCAATCAGGTTTTAGACAAGGCTATAATACGACAGGCGTAGTTTTAGATATTACTGAAAATATAGGGTGTTTTTTTAAGCTAGATAGAACTTTAAATTGTAAAAAGTAACACAAAAAATTAAATTTTGATGAAACATTTTTTTTATTTGTTTCAGTATACTCTGACAAATCATCATGAATAGACTCACGCTTGAACAACGCTACGAAATTATCCAAATTTACTTTGAAAATCAGACCCGTTGTTTTATCGCAAAATTGTGTTCAGCGATGAGGCGCATTTTTGGCTTAACGGGTTTGTTAATAAGCAAAATTGCCGCATATGGAGTGAGACCAATCCACAAGAGACCCTACAGACTCCATTACATCCAGAAAAATGCACTGTTTGGTGCGGTTTTCATGCTGGTGGCATCATCGGACTTTATTTCTTCAAAAATGAGGCCGGAGCTCGCGTTACGGTCAATGGAGATCGTTACCGCACCATGATCAATGATTTTTTGTTTGAAAATATGGATGACATTGATCCGGAGGAGATGTGGTTTCAACAGGATGGTGCTACGTGCCATACGGCGAACGCAACCATCGACTTACTGAAATCAAAATTTGGCGATAAGTTGATTTCGAGAAATGGACCTGTCAATTGGCCTCCAAGGTCGTGCGATTTGACACCTCTCGATTATTTCCTGTGGGGCTACGTGAAGTCACTGGTTTATGCTGATAAACCAGCAACAATTGACGCCTTGGAGGCCAGCATTGTTCGTGTTGTTCGTGACATACGGCCAGCAGTGCTCGAAAAAGTGGCCCAAAATTGGACGTCCAGAATGCGCTTCGTCAAGAACAGCCGCGGTGCCCATATGCCCGAAATCATTTTCAAATGTTAATGTCACGTATTGATCTTTCGAATAAAAAAAAATTTTGATTACAATTTAATTTTTTGTGTTATTTTTTACAATTTCAAGTTCTATCGGGCTTAAAAAAACACCCTATATAAGAAGTAATAGGGAGAAATCTTATAACACAGTGGTAATATTGGATGTAAGCAAAGCATTTGACTCGTTATGCCACAAGCTACACAGATATTTTGGGTTTGGCGCAGCTGCCTGTGAATTAGAGTGGTCTTTTCTTCATAATAGATTTCAATATGTTGAACATTAGGGGAAATCGTCTTCGACTTTAGAAATTTTTAGAGGTGTTCCGCAGGAATCTATTCGTGGACCACTCTTGTTTGTATTGTACATGAATGATCTGTATCAAGTAATAGCTTCCAGTAACTGCTATACATATGCTGATGACATTCAAATTTTGGTACACGATTCCGGTCTGCGTGTTAACCATTTGGAAACCGTTGTGAACATATGTGAACGATATGCCAACATCATCAGCAGCCTCTCTGAGAGTGATTCGACGATTATCCAAAATCATTTTCTTCACTGCTTCAATGTTTTTATCGGTTGTTGACGTGATTGGGCACCGTCATTGACTTGACCTTCCTTAAACCGGTTATACCACAATTGAACTTGTGTTCTGCTCAAAAATGTTATAAATAACATATAATACTAAATTCTGGTTCAATATTGCTATAATTGGAAGCAACTACAGTATTAATAAAAGTTACCATGATAATGTCATACCTAGGCATATTATAATGTCAACCAATCATATTATTTTCATTAAACAGCCATAATTATTTCATAAGTAACTTTATTGGCATAAAACCATATTTTTGCCATGACTCACAATATTAATTAAAAAAAGTCCGCTAAACAACACTATTTCATTTATTTTAATATTTATAAAATGAAAATATTAGATATGATATATTGTTGTAAAATAAAACTCTTCAAAATAATTAGCCAAATATAGTCGGGTTTCATAATTGCAAATGATTTTGACCACAATATAATATATATTAGCTGAAATAAAAATAGTTTTGTGTATTCATCAATAATTGCATATTTAAAATTCATATGTGTAACTATATTAATATGGTTGGATGTAACATTGTATGGTTGCTCACAACAATAGTATTGTTCATCATTACAACTGGTATGGTTGGGACAATAGTATGGTTAGGTGCAACTATAATATGGCTGGCCGAGAATATGGTTAACTTTGCCATAGTATTGTTGATTACGACACACATCCAAATATCAACATTTTAATATTCTGGTATACCTTTTGTTTTCTGCAAACATGCTATATGTAGTTTTTTCGTAATTTTAATTTTAAGTATTTTTTCTTCTTATGTAGATCAACAAAATATTTGTTTTACTTAAAATCCATAACACAACTTTTGTTCACAAAAAAAAAAAAAACAAAACTAAAAGAAAATTATATTCCAACGACTAAAACAAAAAATTGTTAATGCTGACAACAGTAAGTTGATTTCGTAATATAATATTTGTTTTATGTAAACAACCGTATCATACATATGATAACAATCACATTGCATGCAACCATATTCGGAAATTAGTAGGTGGTAATAATGGATTTGCAGAAATGCACACGAACACATATTTATGGGGAAACGAACTATAGTTAAATCGAGAATCGGCTGTTTTTAACAACAATAACAGAAATGTTGCTGTAACCATAGTTCAAACTACCTTTTCTTTGCGTGTACTTAATTCGCCTTGGTATGTGTTTATGTAAAATGTGAATGTCATAGCTTTGATTAAGTTAATATTAAATATGTAGGCAAATCAAATATTTTTTGTGGTTTGTTGTAAAGAAATCTAATTTTTTAAATCCCTAATCTTAATTTTGCAAGTTTACTACTTATTAAGAATATGCTGCAGTTATTGGTCAAGATATGTTCTGTAACATTTTACTTAAAGTTTTTTCCGATGCTATGGCCCCCTGATAGATGGATAGATTGATACAGTGAACGAAACAAATATAATGTAAATTTTTGCTAGTATTAAAGCCAATTAGATGAACATGTTAAGGAAAACAATAACCTTCCATACGGAGCCTTAAAAGAAAAATATCATACAAGCATTTGTCATTATTATCTACTTAATTTTTTTTCGATGCTATGGCCCACTGACAGACGGATAGAGAGCCTAGTGAACGAAACAAGTATAATGTAAATTTTTCCTTATACTAAATCCAATTAGATGGACATGATAGAGAAAACAATAACCTTTTATACGAAGCCTAAAAAGAAAGATACCATATTTGTCATTATCATCTATATATTATGCTGTTTTATTAATTTTTTTAGTCGTTTTGATTCTTTTAATGTTTCTTATAAAATGCATATTTAATTAAGCTGAAATTTTTAAGCAACATTTTCAAATCGATAATCACACACATTCATTTCCTGATTTACATAAAATCTTAAATTTTATTGTGCTCTCAGTTCCATAAATATTTGCTCAAAAACATAAACATTTTTTCGTCGTTTCTTCAAACACACACACACACATCATGCATGCTTGAACGTTAGAAAGCAACACCGACTCATTATAGGCAACATTTTATTGCTGACAGATCTTGTTAAACATTGATTTTTATTCCCCCTTTTTGTTGAATTAACAACAAACAACAAAAATCTAAACTATTGATGAAAAAGAGAAACAAATACAAAACATTTCAATTGTCTTACTTTAAGTTTTTTCTCTCGTTTTTCGTGTAGGCATTTTTGTTTGTTCCCCCGGGCTTGAAATGAAAGTGAAAGAGTTTTTTTTTGTTGTTGGTAATCTTCTGTTTATGAAAATAATGAGAAAAAAGAAGTATTGACATTATTATAAGTGCCTGTCTTGTCTTGATGTCAATATTTTGCCGTTTCGGTCATAATCATAAATTTCATTTCTAAACAATAAACAAAATCAACAACAACAACAACGGCAGCAGCAGCAACAACATTCATAATGAATTGTGATTGAAAAGCACAAACAAATTACTGCTTTGAGAAAACAAAAACAATAAATAAAACTCAATTAAACGCCAACTCTGTTTATGTAAACTTGCATGTTTTCATGCTGCTGATGTCCAAATGTTGCTGATGTGAATTAACATTTTTCACTTTATAAATTTGTACGTAATTTACTGTTGTAAGATTTTTGAAGAGTACTTTTAAAATTGATTGAAAATCTCTTAAAGTGGGTTTGCTGTAATAATACTTCATTAAAAACTCGTTGTTTCAACCAGAAGAAGAAGAAAAAAAACCAACAAATCATCTTTCACAAAATAAAAAAATGGTGGGAGACATGTACGTATGTATGAGTGTGATATAAGATTCATTTTATTTATTCATCATTTATTACTTTTTGAAAAGTTTTTGTGAGATAAAATAAAATTTGGTAAAAGTTTGTTATTGCGAAAAATGTGAATATAAAAACTATCATATGAGAAACAAATTTTATTTTTAAACAAGTTTTAAAATTAAGGTTTAAGAAGACCTTGAAACCCTTTTTATTAAATAAAAAATAAACATAAGTTGCTATCTTGCTAGGCTTTTAGAAAATAGGGAGAAACTTTCACCCAAGACTAATTGTCAGGAGATCAGCATCATTCCAAGATGTTTTGTTTACAAGATAACCTGGTGCTGGTTGCATGACTGTATTACGGAGGCAACAAGTTCTCGAGGTGTTATTGTCTTGCTTTACAGAAAACATATTTCTTCATGTTCAATAACAGAATTTGCTAAATTAATTAAAAACTTGGTTAAATTTCGACTTCCAATGCAGTTCGTGAATGCAAACGAAAATTTTGAAAAAATAGTTAAAAAACGAAATCAGCTGTTCATAGAAAAAAATTGTTTCATATCCAATAACGAGTTTCGCTGAATCAATTAAGAAATTTTTTCGATGCGGACCTGCAATTATTTTTTTAAAGTCCCAGGTCTAACACATAGATGACGCTATTGCCGTCACCTTTTTTCAGTTAATACTAACTTTCAAAAGACAGCTATTAAAATTTCATGATATTCTATTAATTAGTTTGTGAGTTATTGTGCCAAGTGTGATGCTACTTTTGGTATTTTCAAAACAATGGATCAAACACAATTTCGTGTTTTTTTTTTGCTTGGACCAGTACTCAGGGGATGACCCTTACATATGCAGTGCATTGTACCAGAACTAGGAAAATAGGTTATGAGGAGGGGGAAAGAGGGAGTAGTGTTTGTGAACATTTGACTTGAACTTTCCAACGTTATAACAGACAGGAAACACGTCTGCAGGCAACTTATTCCATAGACGAAGCGTACGGCTGAAAAACGAATTCTCTCTGTAATGCGTAGTGCGATTTCCCGGGCAATCGACCACAAATGGATGAGCTCTAGACGATGAGCGCGTGCTACGTAAAAATGTGCGCGTTTCGGGAACAAGATCCCTAATCTCGTCAGAGCAAAATCCATTGTAGTAACGATAGAACAGAGTAACGCACCCCACACTGCGTCGATGCTCCAGTGAGTCAATAGAGTTGGATACCCTACTGTCACCGATAAGCTTCTTCGCCCTCTCCTGCACACGGTCGAGTAACCCCAAAATAGACTTTGAGGCACCGGCCCAAACATGAGAGTTGTATTCCATTTTCGGTCGGATGTAGGTGGTATAAATAGTAAGGAGGTCGGATGGAGTGAAGTACATCTTACACCGTTTCAAAAAACCGAGGCACTTGAATGCTTCTTTAGAGACATGAAAAATGTGTTCTGTCCAGCGAACGTCACACTGTATCTTCATTCCAAGAACATCAAGAGCATCCGATTCCTCAATATTTATACCATCCATGAGTACAGATGATAATTCTACTCTGCTTCTTGATGGGGAAAAATACCGTTCAAGCAAAACAATGGCTTGAAAAGTGTTATGGGGACTACGCTCCATCAGAAACAACAATAAAATGTTGGTTTGCTGATTTCAAAGGTGGTCGTCGAGACACCGATGAAGCAGAACGCAGTGGACGTCCAAATGAGGCGGTAACACTAGAAAACATGAAAAAAATTTCCAAAATCATTTTGAATGATCGAAAGAAAAGTTAAGTTGCGTGAGTTAGCTGTCATCGTAAAAATATCAAAGAATCTGTTGGCTTTATATTGCATGAGCATTTGACTATTAGAAAGCTGTGTTCAAAGTGGGTACCGCATTTGCTCACTATTGATCAAAAACGAGAACGTGTTGATGATTCTAAGCAGTGTTTGGCCATGTTTAAATGCAACAATCAGGAACTTTTGCATCGAAATATGTCAATAGATAAAATATGAATCCATCACTTCACTCCGGAATGAAAACGATCATCATCTAAGTGGACAGCAGCTGGCGAACCTCGTCCAAAGCACTCAACAGCACGGCTGGAAAGGTTATGCCCTCGATATTTTGGGCAGTGCGTGGTGTAATATTCATCGACTATCTGGAGAAAGGAAATACCATTAACAGTGAAAATTATACTGCGTTGATGGAGCGTTTGAAGGCCGAAATTGCAAAGAAACGACCGCATATGGCAAAAAGAAAAATGTTGTTTCATCAAGACGACGCACCGTGTCACAAGTCAATTAACACAATGGCAAACACTACATGAATTGAACTTCGAATTGCTCCCACATCCACCGTATTCGCCAGATTTGCCTCTCAGAGACTACTGGCTGGTCGCAGACCTGCAAAAAATACTCGCCGTTAAGGAATTTCGCACAAATGAAGAGGTTATCCTTAAAACTGAGGCCTATTTTGAGGCAAAAGATAAATTATTTTACAAAAGGGGTATTGAAATATTAGAGCGGCGCTGGATTGATTGATTGCGTTACGTTGTTGAGTAATTTAGAAACAAGAAAGCTGTGTTTTCTTTGTTAGTCCCGGGACTTTTCAGCCCATGTGTTTTATTTTTATTTATTTTCCAGCCGAAAACAGTTTAACATAAGATCGCGTTATTCACATTTTAAGGACAGTCATTCAATACGAGTGATCATAAACTAAATAAACTCACCAGTAACCTCGTTTATTTCAATAAAAGATCATCTAAATCGCCCTCAAAATTTAAAATAAACAATATGAAGAAATACAAGTGTGTACATACCTGCAAAGAGAAGATGAAAAATACTTGAATTAAAACTTGTTAATTGCTTTATTTGTTTTAGCACATAATGCAGATTTACAAGTAGATGATCTTACAAATAAATTGATAACAAGGTTAGAGCGATAAATAACCCTCATAGATTTTAAAAATCATTTATTGAAATTAATAACGATAGTTATCATTTGAAAGCATTTTTCAAGTGACAAGTGCGTAAAGCAAAGCATTGATATTCATTCGACTGTCAAATGCTTACTAGGATTTTAATCAAGTGATTTTTATCTGCAACTACTATTGAAATGCTCTCAAGCATCCACTTAAAATTAATACACACATATCGCTCCTTTATTGCAACATAGTCATAACTAACGAAAAAAAGCTCGTTTCGAGAAAAACACATTTCATATTTTTAGTTTCCATACAAGAAAACATCTCCTGAAGGAAACAGTTTAAAAGTAATTTGAATAAATTTTTGCCACAATATAAAAGGTAGTACTGTTAACAATTCTGCATTGTTAACTCGCAAAGCTAATTTTTTGAGATATGACTATTTTTCAATAAAGGAGCGATATAATCAGTTTTTACAGTTAATATCAATTGTTAATTAATGTCAGTTTACTTCATTATTTAAGTGACGGAAATAGCCTTGCGCCATTTCATTTAAATCATATAAGACATATCTTGAAGATAAAAATGAGTTGTAAGTAGGCTATTTGACTTAAGTGGATTAACTAAAATAAGTTTTGATAGCTTAGAAATTCGTTATTAAAATAAAATTTAAGCAAATCAAAAAACTATAAACGGCTTCTTCTTTGTTTTCTAGCTGTCTATATGTCCACATTTCATAGGAGCTACCCTAATCATCAGTAGACTTGGAAACTTTCGATTTTTATCAATTTTAGATGCTAGTATAATGAACTGTAAACTCATTTAATAAAATTTAAGGTTTAAAAACTTTTAGGTTCTTTTAAGACGATTGGCATATACATTTTTAAATGTTCAATTACGTAAAATTATATTTTATTGAGACTCTATAACAATTTAGTTAAAAACAACGTATTTAAGTGACTTAAACAATTATAGTAAGTGATTTTTTTATTTACAACAACAGATTGTTGGTTGTACTGTCATCAGTGTCAACCGATCGCCCACATACAAAATAATATGTTGTATGATAATTTACTTTAAGTGTTATTTATAATCAAGTATTTAAGTGTTAAAATTAATGACTTCGGTGATTAAGAGGAGCAAATTGTTTATGTTTAACATTAATTATTAATTAATGAATTGTGTTAAATAGGAATTAAAACAAATAAAAAATTTTATATTGAAAATGATTTAAAATTAATTGAAGTGATTAAAATGTGTGCTTTTTTTAATTGAGTGGTATAATAAAGAAGATTACTTTTAACATAAAATAAGCATATGAACAAGTTATTAATGCTTCTGAACAAACTGAAATGTAATGTGGTGAAAAAAGAACAAACGATCAAAAGCAGTTAACAGAGTAATAATCAGTAGTTTGATAGTTAAAACTTTGACACATGTCAAAATCATACTAGTTCCATAAGCAGATAAAAGCTATCGGCTAACTGCAATTCTGTCTTATTTCCCAAAAGTTTCTTTTTAATGTCTAATACACAAGCGAATAAGACACTACCTGTATACAAACTCCCTGTTAAGTAATAGACAATCTGGATTTAGACCATAACATATCGGGATTACTACTCGGGTTAATGTTACAGAAAAAAATCAGATCTCATACTGATAAACGCCAAATGCTTGCATTTCTATTATCGCTCAATCACTCTAAAGTTTTCGACAAAAGACAACATTCTATTTTTATCTTAAAATTAAGATATACTCTTTTTTGTTCTTTTTTTAATTCGTTCTTTTATTTTTCGATAATTTGTCTTCTTTCGGAAGATTTTTTCAGGAAAATATCGAAAAATTATTCTCTTTATATCTAACTGATCTGCAGAATCTCAATTTAAATGGACAACTATTTATGTTTGCATGTATATCATATATGCAAACATATGACATATCAAATATATCATATTTGATATATCAGAAATATATCAAATATGATATATCAGAGATATATCAAATATGATATATCGCTGAAAACGAGAATTGAAAGGGACTCTGCTTTGTTATTTGAGTTTAGTTCTTAAGGCCGGGGCACATAGAATCCGTCGTACGTTATACTTTGCCTTTTTCAACTGACAGCTAAGTTGAAATACATGTAGGCTTATGAGCTTTGTCACATTCGGTACTTCTCCGTCAACGCAAAGTATTAAAGTTGAGCAACTTTCAACTTTTAACGTACGTTGAGAGCTTTGACAACTATGTGGTAATATTTTTTGTATATTTTAATATAATTTTTCGTTCAAAAATTAAATAAATTGAAAAAAAATTGTGTTAGATTTTGTGTGCTGTGTCTGAAATATAAATTTAAAGATTTTAATCAAGCTAAAGTAAAATGCAGTTGGTTTTATATCCGTTATCAAAGTGCTGATTGTGCCAACTTCATACTTTGTACACGTGATGTCAGTTGATAAAAGAGACGGACAAAGTACGACGGATTGTATGTGCCCCGGCCTTTAAAAGTTGCTCAACTTTAATACTTTGCGTTAACGGAGAAGTACGGAATGTGACAAAGCTCATAAGATTTCATGCATTTCAACTTAGTAGTCAGTTGAAAAAGGCAAAGTATAACGTACAACGGATTCTATGTGCCCCGGCCTTTAACCCTGATAAAACAAATTAATACGCTTTAGGCCCCATGCAGTAAGTATGAATAATAACTTTAATGTATTTAGTAATGAAAAAGCGATTTATGAGACACATTCTGTGAAGTATTTGGGAATCACTATGGAAAGTAGTTTGTCGTGGGATTCAGAAGAAAAATTGCGCCTGCAATTGGAATATTATACAAATTTGCGAACAGACAATTACCAAATTATCAATGCTCTGATATCTTTACAGTGCATGCAAAATAAGGCATTAAATATAGTCTACAGATTACCAATACTGTTTTCAACTGTAACATTATATATAAGCAAAACAATACTACCCATTTATGGTTTACATGAGTATCAGGTCCTTATGTTTGTGTTTAAAAGCAATAATCATATCCGTTAAAACAGTGTCAGGTCCTTATGTTTGTGTTTAAAAGCAATAATCATATCCGTTACCACAGTGTAGTTTTCTCTCAACAACAATTTAACTTTAATACACGAAATAGAGCAAATTTATGAACTCCAAGGTGTAGATTGGAGACAACAAAGCAACGCATTGATTATATAGATGATGTTGAGTTTAATAATTTACCTATCGAAATAAAAACGAATAATAGAATTTCAACATTTAAAGCATATTTTAAAGAATTTTTGATCAACAATATGGAAATGCTTTTTTAGTATTATTTTTATTTTTTCTTGAATTCCATCCAAATCCTCTTGCAGTTAATATTCTTAACTTTGGTGGTCATACCCGTCTGAGAAGGAGGGCTACCATTAGAGCTCTAAACAGATGACTGAATTCTGAAATAATATTCGCATAATAATAAATTTTTGTCCAGCACTGGCAGGACTTTAAACACAATTTTTTTTTAGTATTAAGATTTGAATACTTATTGTCATTACATTTTTTATGTAGATTCAATAAATAAAATAATGAAGTTAAAAAAAAAAAAAATTTTTTTTTTCTTATAAAATGCAAATATATTTGTTTATACTTGTTTTATAATATTTAATTGAACTTAGCTTTCTTAAAATATTAATTTTTACTATGACAGATGGAATAATTTGCCAACTTGCCTCAATAATGCCTAAATGGCGCTGAGACCATAATTGTACTGTATTTAAATTTTTATACAAATAAACTTAATAAAAAAAAAATAAAATTTAAAAAGAAAAATCCAAAAAGAATCTTTAGCTAGAGAAATTAATTACAAACATTAACATTTTAAACAGTTTATTATTTCTTTATTTCGACCCTTTGTTTCTTAATATTATTACAGCCCAATTATGAGTATTCTCACGGAATTTATTTCTCTCGGAATTTAATCCTCATGAAATTTACTTCTCGTATTAAGTACTTTTTTCACTTCAAATTAAAGAGAAAAGCACAATTTTCGTTAACTGGACGGTAAGACTTGAAGAGTTGATTTTCATTTAGTGTTTTCCACGGATGGAGAGAAGAAAAAATTAAAAGACCTCATATTTAATTTTTG
Source organism: Thecocarcelia acutangulata (assembly GCA_914767995.1). Taxonomy (NCBI): domain Eukaryota; kingdom Metazoa; phylum Arthropoda; class Insecta; order Diptera; family Tachinidae; genus Thecocarcelia; species Thecocarcelia acutangulata. Next base: position 23,361,587 of record OU612094.1, read on the forward strand.
TTCATAATTGAAGGAAAGGAAAAAGTGATAAAATTCCCACGAAATTTTTATTCATAATTGGGCTGATAATTTCTTGAGCTTAAGGTCTCTTCTGATTTTATATTTTTACTTTTTATTATTTTATTATCTGGCAATATTTCGCTCACCTTCGGATAGCTTCTTCACGCCAAAAAAGCTATAGGAAGGAGATTGCCAGATAAAAAAATTTTAAAAACCAAAAACTGTAAAATCAGAAGAGATCTTAAGCTCAAGAAATTATATGATTTTAAACAGTTAGAAAAAGTGCAAAAGAAACATAAGAAAATAGTTTTCAACAATATTTTAATTGCTTTAAATACGCTGCTGTCTGTTAAGTAAAAAAGAAAAATGCTCCTGGAAGTGGAGACTTTTTTAGTGGTCCTGAAGATAAAAATAAAAGGCAAAAGTGGATGGAAATATGCCAGATGTATATAAAGCCAACAGCTCATATGTTCATTTTGCCAGAAAGCATTATATAATTGCAGGAAGCCCGTTTTATTCTATTGCATAACGCTATGCCTATAGAGCCTAGCATGTTGGCTGTTGATGGATTTCGCCGCCCAATGGGTTGGGAAGCAGAAACCGAATTTTAGTAATTGGGGACACTAGTGCAAGAATTACAGCTTTTTTTCATTACAAGAATTAACTTTAACTGCAGCTTTAAATACTCCACAGCAGCCTTTCAAGGAACAAGATTCCCAAATTGCACCATACTGCAACTAAAAATTTGTGTTTGCCAAATTTGCTTTAAAATATCAACTTGGGTTGCCAGATTGTAATCTACAATAACTTTTTAGTAACTGGCAACGCAACAAACGTTTGTTTGCTATCGATAATCGAGCAATTAGTTTTGTTGTTTTATGTTATAATATTTGATTTAATTCTATTTGATGCTATTTTTAATTTTTAATTTATCTTACTTTGTTTTATTTCTAAAATAAGGCAAGTGTCCATTTAATTTGCGGTGTTACCATTTAAACAAACCATTTTTTGGGGACTTTTTTTTTAACATAATAACCAACGTCATTTACCGCACCAAAATATAAAGAAGAAAAAAAAAAAACAGAAGTAAAGAGCCAACAGGTAACTACAACTAACTACGAGCTGGTGAATTGGTTGGCTTAATGGCTCTTTGTCTGACTGTATGGCGCTAAGCTGAGCTGAACTGAACAGAGTTGAGCTGAGGTTGAGTCTGAGTCTGAGGCTGGCAAAAGCAGCATATGATTTACTTTCTCCATCAGTTGTTATAATTTGAACTTTCAAAGTTAAGTTGTATAAAAATACTCGTACGTACAAAGTTTTGATTTTTCGCTTTGGTTTCTTATTTTTTACTTTTTTTAAGTTAACGAAAAAAAAAGACAACAGCAAATAAATATGTGTATGTAATTTGCTTGATGGAAAATTGGAGTAAAATTGAAAAAAGTGAATGTTCATATTCCCTTGTTGTTTTGAATTTTTATTGTTGTTGTTTGTTAATTAAAAATTACAATTTTTTTTCTTTGACAGAGAAATAAACTGGTAGAGACATTGACGAATGATGTGCCATTTATTTGAATTTTTTTTTTCTTCTCTTTTCAATAATTTACTAAAAGTTATGCTTGTAAGCAAGTTAAATGAAACTTTTGTTTAATTGAAGAATTATATTTAAATATAACAAAATGCTTTATGTGAGAGTGTAGGGAAATGAACATGATTACGAGTAAAAAGAAAATCCCAACACCTGTTGGGCTTTGCTTTTTAAATTCTTAAGTTGTCGCGGCAAAATAAGCAAACTATGTATTTAGGTGTATAGGGTACTTTCTCCTTGCGGGCATCTTCCCAAAGCGGTTACGTCTCATAAATAGACACTTTTCTTCATTTCGCAATTAAAACTATAATAAACAAAAAATATTTCATATATAGTTTTTTACAAGAATATAGAAGAAAAATTAATAATAGGGGTTCGGTGGCTGAGTTGATAAAAACGACCGCATTTAAAATATAACATGTTTACATGATACCGAGTTCGAATCCTAGTGGATGCTGGTTAGCAGTGTGGTGACTGCGAAACAGCTAGTTGTCTCCCAGCTATATGGTATTCAATTATATTTTCTGTTCTTCTTTGGTCTTATTGTTTCACAACAATTATTGTTATAATTTAAAAATAATCCTTCATCTTAACTGAAGTTGGACTCGAACTCGCAACTAGTTAGTTAATTTCGCATATATGTATATATGAACTAAGAGTTCATTTATTAATGATTTATACATACGAAAACGTGTGACTTCAAATTATTATTTCCATAAATTTCAGCGCATAAAACCAAACGTATCTGTCTTCTCTACTCTTGGAAAATAATTCATTTAGAAAAAAGAAAAACTTGTATATTTTAATAGCAAATATTGAAATTAGATTCTGGGAACTTCTTTATTAAAAAAAAAACGTAAAGGGACTTCATAAAATTAAAATTTTTGTGTTAAAAAAAATTATTATTTGTAGGAAACTACAAAATTCTAAAAACTACAGTTTTATGGTATTGAGCTACAATTAATTAATTTTTTCAATATTTCATATAACACCTAAATTTTTATTTATGATACCTGACGGTTTATTTATGAAAAAAAAGTGTGAAAAATAGACATGTCATAAAATTGTTGTTCTGTTATTTACTAAAATTAACTTAAGACAACAGCATAAAATTAGTGAAAACCTTAAAAAGATAAACGCCTGGATGTCTCTGATCATCAAATCGGGCCTGACTGGTTGTCTACTGCTGCGGCTGCAACCTGTTAAGTTGAGTAATATAAGTAAGTCAGCGAAACACTTTGATGGTCTAGAGCCATAAAACCACTCGAAAGCAAATTCAAGATAACAACTGTTAAAATAAAACAATATTTACAATAACTATAGATACCACTATGTTTCGTTTGTTTCGTTTTTTCATTATAATAAATATCATTTTAAAAGAAGATGATGGATGGACCAATGTCTGCGGAGACTAAATTTTCAGCACTAACTTCAGCGACTTCTTATTGTAAAACTTATTTGTGGCAGTTGTTAAGGTTTTAAAACATGTCTGCTTTACTTGTGTTTAATTTTAAATGATTTTCCCTTTTTTTTTTCTTAATGCAAGTACATGTTTTGTTTCGGACTTAATGCGAAAGTTTAAGCATGTGTAAAGATTCAGAGGAGATTGTAAGTGCTGCTTTCAAATTGATTTTGTTAATAAAAAATACATAGTGATAATTACGCAAATATATTATGTGCTAATTTGTTGTTTTTCTATTTTTGTTTTACTTAATTGAATTAACACTTGTTTTACACAGAGGTTTTTGGTTAGCGTGAACGCAAATGTTAAAGCATGTGTAATCAATCTTGATTTTAAGTTTTTTTCTTCTTCTTGTTTTCCATATTCAAAAACTATAAAAATAGTTTTGCTTTAGAGTTTAAAAACATGTCCAAAACAAAATTAATAAAATGATTATAAATGTTTTTGCTTGTCTTAACAAAACACGTTTGTGTTGTGAGTCTTTTGTTTTCTTAACCACCATGAACATCTGAATTTGTCATACTGATGTGTAAGCATGTGTGTCAAATTGTGTGCTGTTCAGATTTGTCTAGTTTTGTTTAAGATTTTGTTGTTTTTAATAAACATAGTTTTTTAAATGTAAATCTCTTCATTGAAATATTATTATTTTCCAACAACCAAATAACGCAAACAAATCTTTTTGACTATTTACTTTTTTCATGTAAATATTTCTATTTCAAGTTTAAATATTTGTTATTTACTTCAAAGCTTTATCACTAAGTGCTATTATTACTTAATATTTAAGCTTGATTCATCCAAAAGTGAGTCAGTTTAAAGCATACAAAATGATCAGTATATGTGTATTATGCCATTTTTTTGCTTCAACGCGTTTAAAACATACAGTGACAAATTTCAATACCCTCGATGAGTTTATTCTTATGACTTGAAAGCGACGTTTGTTGTTTTGTAAATATTTCGGATTTTGTTTAAAAAGAATTGAATATATTATTGGGATAAATAATTAGGAACTTGTGTTAAATAAAAGATAAATGACGTATGTATAACGACCTTCATGATATAGGAACTTTATGGATTTCAGCTGTGGCCTAACCTCCTCCTCTTAAGTGTTCATGCAAATACATTGTTTTAATCTCTTGTTTTGGCGCTAGCGATTGATTAATAACCTCTTTTATTTAAAATAATTTATGGCTCGAGTATCGATAGCAGCTGAACTTTAATTGCGTTGCCAGTTGCTAAAAAGATACTACAGCTGGCAACTGGAAACTAAATCGTATAAGTCATGCTGCTATTTTAAAGTAATTTTGGCAATCACAAAATTTTTGAGCTGCTGTATAGTTTTGGAAAGCGAAATGGACTGAAGCATAAAAATTTAGTAAATTAAATTGAAATTAACCAGCTGAACAATTATTTCTTAGACGCACACCTGAAAATGAGTAAAACTATTACTAAGCAACAGTTTGATGTCCTTGTACTGGTTGGTTAAATTTTAAGGGCTGATGTTGACGATAATTTGGTGAGATTCACAGTTGAGTATATATTTTTAGAAGTTAAATCCGAAGGAAGAAAATTGTTATGAGAAAGTTTGTATAGGCCAAATAATTATATATCTATTGATAATTTTTGTAACACTTTGGCACATCTATTCTTTACAATAATGTTGTGCTTGTACAAGGTGGCGCAAAAGTAATCCTCCTATCAGAAAACGCTATAAATTTTGCGATTGTCCTTTAATGTCAGTTCTGTTTTGTCATTTGTGTAGTAAACACATGCGAAATACACTTGCAAAAACAATGTTACTCTACATATTGGTGACTATTTATTTGACCCCAAGAGGAAGATGATTTTTCAATAAAAATAACCATGAGTGATGTGGCCCATTTCCATCTTAGCGGGTACGTAAATAAGCAAAATTTTCGCTTTTGGGGCACTGAAAATCCGCGTGCAACCCACGAAGAGCCATTACACCCGGTCAAAGTCACTGTATGGTGTGCTGTTTTCACTGGAGGAGTCATTCCGCTCATTCTGCAGAAAATGTTGCTGATGTTCTCAATAGTGTGTCTGAAGAGCCGTCCACTTCAACTCGTTGTTGTGCCCAAAAATTGCAACTCTCACGCTCGTTGTTGATGAACATTATGCATAAAGACTTGCGTTGACACGCTTACAAGAATTAAATCGAAATGGTGGCAAGAAATGGCAACAGTGGATGATCAAGTTTCGAATAAAATGATTTTCAGTGATGAGGCACACCTCAGCTCAGTGGATTCGTCAATAAGCAGAATTGCCGCATTTAAGTGAATGCCAACCCAACAGTGATTGTCAAAAAACTGATGCACTCACAAAAAGTGACTGTTTGGTGCGGTTTACAGGCTGGCGGCAATATTTTTCCAAAAAGAAGCCGGTCAGGCAGTTACTGTGAATGATATTCGCTATCGTGAGAAGATAACAAACTTTTCATGGCCCGAATGGGAAGATATGAATGTAGACGATATGTGGTTTCAAACAGGACGGTGCCACTTGCTATATAGTTAATGAAACAGTGGATCTTTTGTGCGACAAATTCAATCGCCGTATTATCTCACGTAGAGGCGATGTCAATTGGCCGCCAAGATCATGTGATTTGAAACCGGTGGACTTCTTTCCTTGAGATTATTCGAAAAAAAGGTGATAAGCCAGCAATAATTCAAGAGCTAAAGAATGAGATAATTCCGCACATTAAACACATATAACCTCAGTTATGCTTCGGCGTCATAGACAATTTGGACCATCGGCTGGAGGTATGCTGCCAAGGTCGCCGCGGCCATTTGGCTTATATTTTATTGTATGTATAGCTGAACCATAGCAATATTATCATAATAACAAGAAATGTTACTAATTCTTAAATAATTTGTGGTTTATTCAAAATCAACAGTGGCCCTTTAAATTTTAAACACCCTTTAGATATATTACGAGTATTAGATTGTGAAACTGTCTGTAAAGATATTTTACCCATAGACACCGTAAATAAATAAATATACTCTAGGTTAACATTATGAGATAATATTTGATTGCTTTAAATAAACCTAGGTACTAGAAGAAAAATTATTAATCATTTACACCATACTATATTATAACTCTATACTATAGTATATTACAATTCCAACCGGTGAAGATTAAAATAACCTGTTCTGGTAGATTCTCCATTTTCCCAACCTTTCTTTTTGTCAATGTACGGGGAAAGGTTTAAACAAGGTAACGCAACTGTTTCTTTACTCATAGCTGCGGTTACTGTAAGTTCGAATCATTATGTAATCAGCTATTATCAAAATATAATTACAGAGACATTAAAACTTGCTGCTAGTTGAAAAATTTCGATTTTCAGTGAGAAATAATTGCCAACTAATCTCTTATTTTTGGTTTTTGTACACAGGATTTAGTTCAAGTTTTTCCTTTCTTAAGTTTGTTAAGAATGATTATTTACAATACAAATTTGTTGTGATCAATAATTTTTGATTGAAGAAGACCAGAAAAAATTATCCAGCCTTTTCAGCTGGAGGACAACTAGCAGTTTTGTAGCCGCCACACTACTCATCAGCACCCATTTACCAATTTGAATATGTCACTTCATGACACATCATGAACACTCAGCACAATTTCTTAGTTGATTGTAAGTAAAACTCCAATTTTTCCCCCAAGGCTTATTACTAAACAAAGGTTTATTTTCCATTCCCTTTTTATTTGTTCTTGCAATAAAAGCAGTCTTAGAATCCTGTTTGTCCAAACTTTCTTCCCACAACTTTTCTCAATTACAATTATTCAATTTCTTTTCTCCATTGAGGTTGCTAAATTATTACATTATTACGAACATTTTTCCTCAGCTGACCTTTTAAAATTCCCCTTTTGTTTTCGCATTTCTTCCCCTCCACTTGTCAGCTATAAACCTTTAAACTTCAATCAAATTTCAATCATTATTCAATCAAATAAGTCAGTAACCAATAGAAAAAGCCCTTTTCCTGAACGAATAGTCATTTTCAATTAGATAAAAAAAAAGAGGCTGCAAAAGCAAAAAAGGAAAAAAAAAAAACAAATGAATTTTCATTTTCAATACCAGAAATGTAATTCCAACATGTTTAGTTACATGAACCTTACAAATTAACGGTTGCAATGGGTAAATTTTATATTAGAAAAACAATAAGAAAAACCATAACAACAACATCGGCAAAACTTTCCAACAATGTTTTCCTGTATCATTTTCCAAAGCATTTTTTTTCTTCTTCTTTTTTTTTTGTCTTATTTTTCTTAAATGCTGAGAAAAACGTAATAAAAATGAAAATGATGGAATATGGATGAAACCAGACTTGGTTGAGATGAAAATGTTTGAAGCAAAAAATGCAAAAAAAAAAAAAAAAAAATTGAAATAAAAAGTTCATTAACATTGCGGCGGTTTTGGTGGCGATTAGAAAATTCATATCCACAGCAGTGGCACACAACTTACAGCAACTTAACAGTGTTTTAAATTTCATAATTTCGCATTTTTATTTAGTTTTTTTTTTTTTTTATTTTTCCATTTCTTTCAACATTATGCACATCCATGGAAAAACTTTCGCTACGTTCATATGATGTTTGTCGGCAGGTCTGTTTGTATGTTTGTTTGTTTGCCTGTTAACTGGTTTGCAGTGGCAAATCTTTCTCCTCTTATACAACATTAAAGGAGTTTTTCGTTTGCGAAAAAAAAAATTGTATGAAAATTGTATTCATCTAAAGACAACTACTTTTTTTTTTTTTTTTTTTTTTTTTGAGGAAGATAAAGTTATGAAGTTGCAACAGCCACAAATAACTGAAGAAGAAAACAACAATACATACGAGTATATGTATACGAGTATATATTGAAATTTAGCAAAATCAAATTGAAAAGTTATAGATTTATGTTGTAAGTCTAGATGCTAATTGACGGCAGATGCTAAAGCTGGTGATGTAATATGAAAAGAAAAATGAGCTAAGCTGAGATATATAAAGCTTAATAGTTTTAAAGCTCATTTCATATAATGAGTGTGTTTCCTCAAGGAGTTTGTTTGCTCTATTATTATACAGTCTACTTTATGAAAATATCTTAATACAAAGATAATCTTTACTTTAGTTATTCAACAGTTTTCAACTTATTGATCAGTAAAAAAAAAGGCTTACTTACGAGTATAAGTACTTGGGGCTATCAAATTAACTACTAAATACTTTTGTGGTTACATGTTGGCAACACCTTGTGGTATTAATTTGAATTTTATACACGGAGAAATAAATAATGGGTGATTTTATAAGAGCTATCGGAAATTTAAAAAAAAACACATAAAATTCAGAAAAATGCATGAAATATTTATTTGGATCGATAGTTGGGTCGATATAATTTAATGTTTGAAGATTATTTCATGCAAATGTTAGCCGCGGCTGCACCTCAAATGGTCCATCCACTTAGTCCAATTTTGGCATACTCTTTCCAACATTTTGGCCGGTATCTCACGAATAATGTTGGCAATGTTGGCTTCCAGTGCGTCAATCGAAGCGGGCTTGTCGCTATAGACATTAGCCTTAACATAGCCCCACAAAAAATAGTCTAGAGGCGTTAAATCGCACGATCTGGGCGGCCAATTGACTGGTCCCAAGCGTGAAATAAACTGTTCACCGAACTCGCCTTTCAATTGGTCCATTGTTTCGCGTGCTGTGTGGCATGTGGCACCGTCTTGTTGAAACCACATGTCATGCAAGTCAAGCTCTTCCATTTTGGGCAAAAAAAAGTTTGTTATCATCGCACGGTAGCGCTCACTATTCACAGTAACGTTGTGATTCACATCATCTTTGAAGAAATACGGCCCAATGATGCCGCCAGCCCATAATCCGCACCAAACGGTTGTTTTTTGTGGATGCATTGGTAGCTCTTGCAATGCTTCTGGCTGCTCTTCACTCCAAATACGGCAGTTTTGCTTGTTCACGTATCCATTCAACCAGAAATGAGCCTCGTCGCTGAACACAATTCTTCGATAAAAAAGTGGATTTTCATCTAACTTTTCAAGAGCCCATTTACCAAAAATTTGGCGTTGTGGTAGGTCGTTTGGCTTCAATTCTTGCACCAGCTGTATCTTATAAGGCTTCACACCCAAATCCTTCCGCGAAATTTTCCACGTAGTGGAGTAACAGAGGCCCAATTGCTGCGAACGGCGCCGAATCGATAATTCACGGTCATCACCAACACTGGCCGATACGGCTGCGATATTTTCTTCAGTTCGTACTCTACGTAAGCGTGTTGGTGGTTTAATGTCCAACAATGTAAATTTGGTGCGAAATTTTTTTTACAATAGCCCGAATAGAAGCCTCAGTAGGTCGATTAAACTGACCATAAAATGGAAGAAGAGCGCGATGAACTTTCTTAACAGAGCACGCACTTTGGTAATAAATTTCAATAATTTGCAAGCGTTGTTCGTTTGTAAGACGATTCATGCTTAAATTATAGACCAAACTGAAGATGTTTGACAGTGACACAAGATACAAAACGTGCGTGAGCTGTCAAAACTAGTGTTGCCAAAAAGATAATAGCAAAAAAATCACTCTGTATATGGTTGACTTAACAATATTCTAACGGCAACATTCTCTTGTTATATTATATGGTTGGTACTGATAATTTTATATTGTTATATATGAAATGCCATTAACATGCTTCACTGTAATTTTATAAAAAAAAAAAAAAATGTTATGAATAACCAAAATATAATCTGGTTTGACATTGTTATAATTGTGAACAACCACAGTCCTAGTAAAAGTTACCATAATAATGTCATACCCAACCATGTTATTAGGCCAACCATTATGAACAAATTGATGCTTTTTTGGCGCTAAACACCATTTGTGGTAGCCAATTCCGCTTCACAGCAGAATTATGGATATAATTAACTCGGGTGAGTTAATTATATGGGTGTTGGGGGAAAAGGAAATGAAATAAATGGGCCTTATTATTTTCTTTCCAATAAATTGAGTACTTTATTTACAAGTTTACCTTATAAATTAACAAGATTCGACAGTCTGTCGTTTCCAAAACCCAGGGGCTCGCACTGACGTATTCCACGCAAAATGCCGAAAATGTTGCTTACAGCTTAAAATCCAAATTGCACACGCAAAGAAAAAGCATTTTGGAATATTGTTGTAGCAGCATTACTATTTACTCTCTCATAATGTATATTGTTGCCTCTAGAGGCATATTATCGTTTTGAATATAGTTTAATTCTCTATAAATATACGAATGTTGAGATTTCCACATTTCTATTGTTATATTTCTATAATGTTAAAATATGGTTATATGCAATAATAATGTTTAAAAAAATCATTTGAACGCAACAAAAGCTTTTGTTATGTACAATATTACACTATTTTTGTATGCAATGTATGTATCTATAACACATATCCGTTAAACTAACTATTGTTGTTAAACATATCCATACATATTTTTATTTAATTTTTTCAATTTTAAAACAATCAGTTTATTTGTGTGTATACGTTTTTTTTTTTTTTTATATTAACAATATTAAAAATAATGAAGACTAAATAAATAAATATTTATTTATTGAATAAAATGATCATAAAATTAGAGAAGGTTTGTATATAAATTTATGTACATAGACAAATGCATGTATGTATGTGTATTTTTACAGATTTATTTGGCCAGAGGGAAAATACATATGTACATCAAGCTTCCTGGAGCACCAAATTTGGACAAATTCACAAATTTGTAATCCATTTTTCAAAATATGAATTGGACTAAATATACCAAATAAATTACAAAAATGTTCTTTTAATTCAATATGTTATGTGTGTTTTTATATTTATAGCTATTTGTTATATATAGTCACGTTTAACACTAGTACATGACAATAGAATATACAATTTTTCAAATATATTGGCAGGAGTGATAATATTATATGGTAAGACATGACAGCTAAATTTTTATTTCAACAATAAAAGTATTAAGCATAATACAAAAATTATAACTTTTACCAAATATATGGTTATATGGTGTAATTTTGGTTTTTGGCTGTACTAAATTTTGTATATAAATTTCGGTTTGAAACCACATTATGTTGTTGTCTTCAACCATATAATTCAACAATAGTATTTTGCCTTTAAAATATTGTCATATCAACCATATTTTTTCTTCTACGTGCACGGGACGCAAAAATTATGCCAGAACTAAAATTCGAACAAAACAAAAAACCGGAAGTTAACGTAACTTTTTACCAACTTGCTTATTGATCATTGAAATATTTGTCAATGCGAGCGACAGGGTGTTTCATATTTAACTTATGTCGATAACTAAGTGACATGAATATTAATAAAATTACGAACATATACAAATTAATATTGATGAAAATAATAATTTTACCTGTTATAGGAATTAATTATGTTCAGAGAAAAATATAAAATATGAGTAACTATAAACAGGTATAAAAATTAAAATAAATAAATTTCAGCATTGCTGCAATTGTAAACATCGTTTTGTAATGGACGTACCTAATTCAATGTATCTTACAATTGTAGCTGATGCTGCGCAAGGTCATTGAAAACTCAAATCCTAAACTATATAACCATAAAAGAGTTTGTTGTCCAAACTAGTTTGGACACATTATATAATATAACCATATTAATTTCATTGAACAGCCATACTAATGTCGTAAATAGTTTTATTTACACAGAATCATAATTTTGTCAGCTTTCATCATATTAAATAAATAAACGACATTCCCGGATAAACCATACTATTTTGTTTATTTACAACTAACTGCATATGATTATAGTATATTTTTTGTTTTTAAATAATTAATTTAAAAACTAAAAAATATAAAAAAATTAATCAGGTTTCACAATTGCAAATGAGTTCGACTTCAACAGGTTTTAGCATCTACTAGCTAGAATAAAAATATATTTGGTAAGTATTTTGACAACATTTGCATATTTAAATAGCATATATAACCATGTTAATATGGTTGGATGTAATATAGTATGTGTTTAGGTATGGCAACCCTTGTTGTCAGAATCCACGAAAAGCTTTCGTTGATTCTGGCAACACGGCTATTTTAAGCGAATTACTTCGGCTCCTTTTTGCTTCATCTTTTGGCTTTGTCATTTTTAAATTACTTTCAGATTAAAAGCAAAAGTTGTGCCAGTGTTTTAGTAAAGCGAACGAAAACGTGAAAAGAAAAAACCTAACAATAATTTTATAAATAGTGTATAAAGTTTTATACAGTTAAAATTACCTAAGTGTAATAGTGCAGTTACCCGCAAATAAATAAACTTGCATTTTATCTATGAAACTGGTCGAAAATTCTTTCAATTCATAAGATGTGAAGGTTGTAAAAAAGCTACAGTTTCTTTCAATTCATAAGGTGTGATGGTTTTAAGAAAGCTACAGTGGAAGGCAGTTTAAACCGCTCATCACTACGGTATCCTATAGTGTCATCTTTCTCACGCACGGAGTTTTTGGAAGATAATTGGAACTCTCAGCAGTCCATTTATCTGTCCACTACACCACTCGACAGCCAGCTTTAGCGACCCACCCATGCTCGGACAACGATAAAGTTACGTACACACGGTTGTCAGATCTTACAATATTGCCGGTAAAATTGTCTGAAAATGTATGTCAATCAATTGTAAGACGACAATTTTTTCAGGCATCTGACAATCGTGAGAACACTCTTCGTCGGCATTGCCAGATAATTGGCTGGTATTGTAAGCTCAGTTTTAATTGTCAGATGTATAAAATTAATGCACCTGACAATGGCATCAAAATTAATGCACCTGAAAATGGCATCATTCTGACAATATCAGAAAAAAGTTTGATGGGCAACACTGCCAAACAGATGGTTGCTGATATACATAAGTGGCAATGCCTTACAACATGTCTGGCAATTTTGTTCATCTAACGATCTGACAACCGTGTGAACTGACAATTTTTGTTGTCAGATGAATTATTTGTCAGACCATAGTCTGACAATGAAATTGTAAGATTTTCTTACGATCGTCTGCACATACAATTTACTTCTGCGGGACAATTTTTCATTGTCACTACATTGTCAGCATGTTGCCAAATCTTACAGTATTGTAACATCTGACAACCGCGTGTACATAGCTTTAGTCCCCAATTGCTTATTATACATTTCGAAATTATCGTCATTTCTTTTTATTACAATAATATCGGTAAGGTTCAGTTGAGTATGGAACAAAATATCGGCCAAATGACGACTGCGACCTCGGCGGTACACCTCCATTCCATGGTTTACATTTTCGATGACGCTGAGGCATAATTGAGGTTCTATGCCATTAATGTGCATCCTTTACCCCTTGAATTGTTGCTGGCTTATTAGCATACACATTTTCTTTCAAATAACCTCAAAGAAAGAAATCCTCCGGTGTCAAATCACATGATCTTATAGACTGTTCAAAGAACATAGACGAGCAACTTGTCTAAAAAAATTGTATGAAAATCACTAAAAATATTGAGCAATTTTCTTTCTAGACGAACTCCTCGTATTTTTTCTATGAACTGCACATTAAACTTTTTTTGAATTAATCGTCAAACATTCCTCTAATGTATTACCTTAATCTTAAAAAATTTTGCTGGAAATCTGTCTTTTTGATCAAGCCTTTAAATACTTATTAAAATTCAAATTTCCAATCATAAACAATCACTACAATAAACTTTTTGCTAAGACGGAAAGTTTAAAACCTGCTTAAGTTTATTACGAAAAGTAACTGCAACAATGTTTCAACTACAATCTATAAATTGATTTCAAAATATTTAAATAACATACCTTTAACCGTAAAGTGCCAATTTAACAATCAGTTTGTGGCACATCAATAAAATATGAGAGAGAGAGAAAAATAATAAAAAATTGTAATTCCGGCAAAAAAAAAAAAAAGAAATTAATTGACCAACACATTGGCCCAAGCAATGAGCAATCAACGATGCTAATGGAGTAAACACGCAATTTTTCAAAGACCACCATCAACAGAACAGCAACAAGGAATAAGAAAACGAAAAATAAATAAAAAAAAAACAAAATGCTTGAAAAGCGCAAAGATACAAATAAATATTTCAAACTATGAAAAGAACCTTTCTCAATAGAATCTGTTTTCTGTTGCCTTCTGCCACCATTCATTCCATTCTTCTCTACCAAACAGAACAAAAAAAGAAAGAAAAGAAAACCGCAAAACTATAATGAAAAATGATTTTATGAAATAAATATTAGTTCGCTGCCAAGACGTTTGAAAGCCAATAGAATTATTAAAGTATGAGCTTGGCCTCAGTTGCTTCTTGCAGTGTTTTTAAAAATTGCTAAAATTACAGACCCGTCAAATGGAAAGTAAATGTTTGTGCAGCATTATGAGTATTTTTAAAAAGCCAGTAATTTGAAAAAATAACTGAATCACAAATTGAAATTAATTATTAAAAAGTTAAAAAAATAGATGAAGTCTAGTAGTGGATGGGCATTTGAGAAAAGTTGTTGCAAAATACAGGCTATTACAAATAAGTATTCTCAAGAAAATATGAATAATTTGATTGAAAATTGGAACTTAAATTTTGATAAAAATAAATTATTAATATTATATGATGGGTTGTTATCATTTGTCTAGCTCAAGTTCAATTCTGGCTATAGCCAAGAAATATTTTTATTTTTAATTAGAACAATAATTGCCGCGATCAATAACTCTTGATCAAAGAATACAGGAAAAAATAATTGAATACACTAAAGCTGGGAGACAACTAGCTGTTTCGCAGTCGCTACACTGCTCATCAGCACCCACTAGGATTCGAACTCAGTACCATGTAAACATAATGTATTTTCAATACGGCCGCTTAACCAACTCAGCCACCGAGCTCTTATTTAGTTTTTCGTCTTTATTTGTCTCATATTGATCACATATGTAATTTTTTATAATGCAGATACAAATAAAAATACAGATACAGATAAAAATAAATTTGAATTGAGTTCTTGTAGAAAATATTTTATCGGCCAGTTTCCCTTAAGAAAATTTTTTGTTTAAAAAACTTTATAAAGCGCTTTGAGGGGAGACGATAAAATAAAATCGCCAATCAGTTCATACGTGTGAGTAGCGTATGTTTATTGTTATAAAGGAGGGCTACAATTATAATCGTCAAACAGCTTTTGAATTTTGGCACAATATATGTATATTTTCTTCTTGCACTGTCATCACGCAAAACATTTTTTTGCGTGATGACACGTAACTAACAAGAGGTATTCAAATATATATCGGAAAACCACCTATTTAAAGCTTTGATGGTGGCAAGGGTATCCCTTCTTCCCACAAGCACTTGCATGTGTAAATGCCGGGTTACAATCACCGACGCGGTTGACAAGGCTAACCTGTTGGCTGAAATTTTTGCAAGCAATTCATACTTGCCGGAAAGCAGTCAACCCATTCTCGAGCTCGAAACAGTATCAGCAACTATGCCAAAGATATCTTTCTGAGCTCGAGCAGTTAAAAGGGTTTTGAAAGACCTTGACATAAATAAGACTTTTGGCATTGGATGGCATTGCAGCACTGGTCTTGAACCAGTGTTCTTCTGCGCTTGTGCGTACATTAGCACGCCTCTTCAGCATATTTTACCATGCTTTTGAGTTTCCATCATGCTGGAAAGTTGCTAATGTAACGCCAATTCCCAAAAAGGGTGAAGCAAATAACTCTGAAATTTACCGCTCAATTACAATTTGCTCTGCGCTTTCCAAAGTAATGGAAATTATGATATCTAGAGTCGCATAAACTACTTTATGATCGTCAATATGAATTTCGTAAGAGTCGCTCTACTGGAGATCTTTTGGCATATCTCTCTGAGAAATGGTGACAATCAATCTATCATTTTGGTGAAAGCAAAGTGGTAGCTCTGGATATCTCCAGAGATTTTGACAGAGTGTGGCATGCTGCATTACAAGCAAAACTTATTGCTTTTGATGTCGGTGATGTCTTCTATCGAGCTTTCTCAGAAATCGCACTATACGAGTTGTTATAGATGGGGTCCCATCAAACGTGTTTAAACGTGTTTCTCCTGCCCTATTTCTTATTTTCCTCAACGACCTCCTAGATCAAACTTCCATTCCTGTCCACTCTTTCGCGGATGACAGCAGCATTTGCCATTCGTACTCTTTCAGCTACAAGCCCAGCCTATCTGAGATCGTTGCCAAAAGGCAAAATATGAATGACTCACTGAATAGTGATCTTCTATTAATCTCCGAATGGGGTCGTAAAAACAGGGTCGCCTTTAACGCTCATAAGACCAAATGTTGCTTATTAACACACAAACAAAAGACCACAAATGCTGTTTCATCTGTACTTATGGATGGTATAAATATTGCAGAATCGGGTGCTCTTGGTGTTCTTGGAATGAAGATATAGTCTGGCGTTCCCTGTACTAACCTTATTTTTAATGTCTCTAAAGAAGCATTCAAGTGCCGCGAGTTTTTAAAACGGTGTAAGATGTACTTCACTCCATCCGATCTCCTTACTATTTATACCACCTACATCCGACCGAAAATGGAATACAACTCTCATGTTTGGGCAGGTGTTTCAAAGTCTATTTTGGGATTACTCGACCGTGTGCAGGAGAGGGCGAAGAAGCTCATCAGTGACAGTAGAGTATCCAACTCTATTGACTCACTAAAGCATCGATGCAGTGTGCGTTACTCTGTTCTATCGCTACTACAATGGATTTTGCTCAGGCGAGATTAGAGATCTAGTTCCCGAAACTCGCATATTTTTACGTAGCACGCGGTCATCGTTGAGAGCTCATCCATTTCTGGTCGATTGCGCGGGGAATCGCACTACGCATTACAGAGAGAATTCGTTTTTCAGCCGTACGCTTCGTCTGTGGAATAAGTTGCCAGCAGACGTGTCTCCTGTCTGTTATAGCATTCTAAGGTTCAAGTCAAATGTTCACAAACTCTACTCCCTCTTTCACCTCCTCATAACCTATTTTCCTAGTTCCGGTACAATATACTGCATATGTAGGGGCCATCCCCTGAGTACTGGTCCAATATATAAAAAAAAAATGCAGTGTAGGTTGAGTTGTAAGTAAGAAAAATGTGTGTGTATTGGTAAAAAAGTTTGAATGTATTGACTTTTTTGAACTTGCACTTGCATGTAAAATGCTGGGTTAGTTTGGAAGAAAACAAAGTATTTTTTTTATTTCTTGTATGCTAATGTGTAGGACAAACTCTGTAATATATTAAATATTTCTTTTTTTTTTTTTTTGTAAAAATATTATTCTCTAATATTATTTACATATTTAAAGCAAAATTCTTGTTACGAGCTTTTTTCTTATTTGAAGAAAACTATCTAAAAACTTTCTTCTAACAATTTGTGAAATTTGCTTTGAGTATAGAAACTCCTAGCTCATATTTTACAATAATGTTGTTTTTAAATATGTATTACTTAAAAGTTTTCAATGTTAAAACCTTAACATTACAAAGAAAAAACTTTATTTTGTATAAAAAAAAAAACGAAGAGAAAAAATTATCTAAAACCTTGTTTGATTTCATTGTTCAATTTGTTGCCTTATTATTGTTTTTGCATTTATTTCTTTATTTTATGTTTTTTTTCTGCAGTTGAATTTCCTTTTCTTAAACTTAGTCATACAAATTTCAAACCATAAGCCAAATGCAACTTCCTTTAAATAATGTGGCAGAAAAAAAAAAACAAAGCAGAAAAATTAAAAAAAAAAAAAACTGCAACCAAACATATTGTGGTGTGTGGCAGCAACATTTGCATGAAGTTGCCTGTCTAACAAAGACAAGTGCAGTCAAGCGAATTGAAAATTTGTGTCTTTGTTCAGTTTTTATTTTTTAATTTTATGCCAAAGATTTTATTTTATGCATTTTTTTTTTGGCTAAAACAATAACAAGCAATTTTTTACAATAAAAATTGATTGTTATAAAAGGAAGAGAATAAAGAAAAAAAAATGAATTCAAAATAATAACATTAAGTTTTTCAGTTAATATTAATATGATAAATTATATTGTAGAATTCAATAAAAGTGCAATTATAATTTCTAAAGGTTCGTTATCTAAGTCTTTAGTTTTTAAAGGAGAGCAACAATCAATTTCTCTATCTATTACACACACGAGAGTAGTAGCTGCTCTCACTCTTTCCTCATTTATAATCACTGTTTCTTACATTTTGCTTATGCTGTCGTGTTAATGTTGGCCGGCCATCTGTTTTGGACCAGATTTAATGCAGCATGACATGATTGTATGCCGTGTTAATTGAAAACGAAAGTGTAAACAATTCATTAGTCATTTTGTCTACATTTTTCTTTCACAAGCAGTAGACAATCTTGTTAAATATAACACTCAATTTTTGTTCAGTAGTTTTTTATTTAGCTCGATATATTCCATTTCAAAATAGTTTAGGTTTTTATAGCTTTTTCATGAAGAATAATGGAGCGGAGAGAAAAATCAAAGAAGAAAATGTTTCCGTGTTTAATTAAGAAAATTATTGACATTCGGTTTTGTCATGAAAAAGTGCAGTAATGCGTGACAATTAGACCAACGATAGCAAAACAATTCAAGCGACCAAGCAAACTCCTTTATGTAAAAAAGATGAAGAAGAAAAATATAAGAGAAGACCATGGTGTTGTTGTAAAGTAATGTTGGTGCTGATGATAATGATAATAATAATTAGTTTATAATATTATGATAATTAAGTAAAAGTTTCCAGATAGCTAATGGTGCATGCTACAGCTGCTTTAGAGAATTATTTAGAAACTTTTATGTTAAAAAAAAAAAAAAAATAGCAAAACACAATCAGTATCGGCTTTATAAAAGAAATTTTAAAGACAAATGCTGAGCTTGAAAAATAACAACAGCGTAGCTTAGGAAAAACTTAAAAAATGAATGAAAGTAATTTAAAAATTTTAAGCCTCAGCTAGTACTTAAAGTTTGAATATTATTAGATTAGTTAGAAGTCCGTTACTTAAAGTAGAGAACACACGATATGTAGATGTAATTTTTCACACTGTAAAATGCCTACATGTCAACTGTTGCTACAAAAACTTTGCTTCTGTAAAAAACATGAGCAAAGTCATTTAACAAAATTTCAAATAGAATGTGTTCTATTTTGTTATGTTTAAACATCTGACATTAGAACTCTATGCCTTGCGAGCAATTCAGCGGCGGTTGACTTTGGGCGGTATAAATAGTTGGCTTAAGGACATTTTAACGTATTGATATTTTAATATGTTTTAAATAATTATTTTTAATAATAATAAAAAGCATAGACAATGTCAGACATAGATATACATGTACGTTTGTGAGCAAATTTTACAAACCGTCTGAAAAAATCATAATTTTGACAGACGTGAAGAAATGCATGAGGAATTACATATTAGAAAAACAGACGTAACAACGTAAGCGTGCGGTATATTCGGCTGCTCCGAATCTAAAATACCCTTCACGATAGTCACGTATATATGAGTATATAGTATATAATACAAATTTGAACCAAATATGCTCGGATATATCGGGTGGTTAAATTTCAAGGGCCGATGTTGAATGTGAACCACACCTAAACGCCAAGTTTTTTTCCGAATTTTATTTGACATTTCTCTATTTCAGACTTACTCAATTTGAACCATGGAGAGATACACAATCCAACAATGTGTTAAAGTTATCCAGACTTATTATGAAAATGATGATCAATTTTCGAAGAAAATCATCTTCAGTGATGAGGCACATTTTCACCTCAGTGGATTCGTCAATAAACAGAATTGCCGCATTTGGGCGAATGAGAATCCAAGAGTGACTGTCGAAAAACCAATGCACCCACAAAGAGTGACTGTTTGGTGCGGTTTATGTGCTGGCGGCTTCATCGGGCCGTATTTTTTCCAAAATGAGGCCGGTCAGGCAGTTACTGTGAATGGTGTTCGCTATCGTGAGATGATAACGAACTTTTTATGGCCCGAATTGGAAGATACGGATGTAGACGATATGTGGTTTCAGCAGGACGGTGCCACTTGCCACACAGCAAACGAATTAATTGCTCTTTTGCGCAACCAATTCAATGGCCGTGTTATCTCACGTAATGGCGATGTCAATTGGCCGCCAAGATCATGTGATTTGACACCGTTGAACTTTTTTCTTTGGGGTTATTTGAAAGAAAAGGTGTACGTCGATAAGCCAGCAACAATTCAACAGCTAAAGGATGAGATAATTCGGCACATTAACGGCATAGAACCTCCATTATGCCTCAGGGTCATCGAAAATTTGGACCATCGGATGGAGGTGTCCCGCCGTGGTCGCAGCGCCCATTTGGCCGATATTTTGTTCCATACATAATTGAGTAATACCAATATATCATAATAAAATAAAATTACAATAATTTCCTAAATAGTTTGTGTTTTATTCAAAATTAACATCGGTCCTTGAAATTTAACCACCCTTTATATGGACCGATATCGGAGAAAAAATATTTTTGCCTTGTAATCACCATTCCAAAAAAGAAATCTTTCATGGACATTTTCGTGGAAAAGTTTGTTTAAGCTATATCTCGGTTATATATGAACCAATATCGGAATTTTCTATTTTCTGTATTTAAGTAACCTTCTTTTATAAAAAAAAATGGTTCAGGCTATATCTCGAGTACATATATTTATACTATAACCTTATTTTATTACCAGAACTGCTTTTAAGCAAAAAAAAAGTTGTTTAACTTCGCTTATGCGACATTTTCATTAAAAAGCGGTTTAGGCTATATCTGGGGTATATATGGACCGATATCTGGAAATTTTTTTTTTTCATTTTAGTCGCCATTCTTAATATTTTCATTAATATTATTTTAATATTTAATATTTTAATATTTTTAATAATATATTTTTATAAAAAAAATTTTCTTACAAAATTGCAAAAAAATAACTTCTTTCGGAATTTTGAATATATCTCAGCTATATGTAAGCCGATATTGCTGAATTTCAATATGACTCGATGGGGTAATAGAATGGTGAAAGAGAAAAGTTTCCATGTCTAATGGTTTTCTCAGATGGTATTTCTCAGGTGGCGGACAGACGGACATCGCTTAATGAACTTTTCATTAATTCTAATTCAGAATATATATACTTTATAGGGTTGCAAATGAAAATTGTAGAACTTACAAATGGAATATACCTTTAACATTTTTGTGAAGGCTATAAAACCATATCGTCTGTGAGTGCTTTAAAGAATATATATCATTTATTTCGTTAGATATTATTACCCGAGGTGCTGTTGCAACAGATACCTGTAATATAAGGTACCAGTAGTGGTGTTTTGACGGGTGAGTTAGTTAAGAATTGATGATCTAAATAGACTTCGTACTACCAACGCGTAAAGTTTGTCTTCCATTAACTATCTGGGAAATTGCATACAAGAGGGATTAGAAGGTCTGAGGTCTTCAGCAAAGGGTCGCAACTTTAGCGACCTGTGTGAGACTTGCAACCTACACAGAGTCGCTGCTGAACCGCAAATAGTTTACCCAGAGAAGTTGATTGATTATCAGGTAAATGCAACAAGGCAGTTGTTAATGTAAATCAATGACACATACTGTCATCAAAGAGTTTTATTAATACCTCACGCATGCATATCTTTTTAATTCCATTTCAACACCCACCCACCTTTATCGTAAAGCCCTTTATGGAGGCTATTAATATAAGAACTCTTTCCAAATTTTTTCGTTGAATTGATTATAAATTTAGCTTCAGGAAATTCGCTTCAATTTCCAAAACAATATTAACGCAAACAGTTAAATATACAACGAAATTACCAACCTCATGCTTAAAAAAATACTTAAAAATATAAAAGAAAACAATCAAAAGGGTATGAAATTTGTGTGAGGTTTTTGTAATTAAATTTTTCTTCAGGTTCAATTAAATTTTATTTCACGCTTGGTTTCCGTAATATGCAGGAAAAATAATCTTTTTCACATTTTAACATCATAAGTGTAAAATTTGGCATTAAAAAAAAACAAAATAATAATTACCAACCAAAACATAAAATTTGGTAAAAAAAAAAATAATTTATAAAGAAAACGTGGAGAAAATTTATCATCTGTTTTGCAAGTTTAAGGTAATAAACGTTCTTAGTTTGATTTACGTTTAAGAGGCGGCTTAAAAGTTTATTTATTTTCGTACAAAATTTTTTAGCAACCAAAAAAAGTGAAGAAAAATTATTGCTATTTTATTATTATTTCTTCTTATGAAATAACAAATTACGCAATAAAAAGAAAAAAAGTAAAAGAAAAACCAATCAATTTTGTTTATGATGCAATATGATTAAAACAAAAGACTTAAGGTAAGAGCGTTTAAAAAATGTTCAATTAGTTTAAATAGTAAAACGCCATAAAAATCATTGTTTTAAATATTATATAAAAATAAAAAAATCTTTAAAATGAAAAACTTTATGATGTAAAATATATTAAGTAAATAAATAAAAAATAAATCTTAAAAATCTACTCAAACATATTTGTTTTCTATATTTTTGTAGGGTATTAAAGTGTGTCTTTGTTGTTGCTGCTATTAACAAATTAGTTTCGTTTAGCTTTTGAATAAAAATATGTTTTTTTTTCACAAACTAGTTGGAAGAACTCAGAAGTTTAAAAAGCCTTTGAAAATATTTTATAATAAATAATATGGCAAAATTCATTTGAAAATAATTAAAGCGTTGTAAATCAGTAATTTAACTAAGATCGTAAACAATTATCAAAAACATGAGAAAATATTTATTTGTACATTTTGTTTTTTTTATAAATAAGTAGTAGTATGCAATACATTACAAAATAATTTAGATGAGTTTATAAAAAAATGCGGCGTAAACAGTCTGTTAAATTAACAGCCTGTTCGACGATATCGAATGAAAATGTATGCGAAAGAAAGCTAGTCACTCACATTCGAATCAATTTGGGTTTATTTGTGTCACTATTATTCCTTCGCATGTATTAATGTATTTTAATTGAATTTTGACACATCGTTCGCATAGAATAAAGTTAGAAAAAACCCAAATCAATTTTCTTTCGCCTAGAGTGCAAATGAACTTATTCTTTCGACATCGGCGAACTGGCTGTTTGTTTTCTTTTTCATTAGGATTAGTTCTCAAAGAATAACCGCTATATACTCGTATGTAGTGTATTGCGTTGGAACTAGGCAAATATTGGGTTGGTAACTAAGTAATTGCGGATTTTACTCATGGCTTGAGTAGAGTTTTGCGGACGTAGCACAAATGTAAAATACATTTTGTTGTTTTATACGGGGCCTGATCAATAAATAGCCGTTATTTTTAAACTTCACGAGTTAAGTATTTTCGATTTTTGCATTTCTTTTTTGTTATGTTGGTACACACACATGTTTGTTATAATGGGTGATTTTATAAGAACTATCGGAAATTAAAAAAAAAAAAAAACATATAAAATTCAGAAAAATGCATGAAATATTTATTTGGATCGATAGTTGTGTCGATATAATTTAATGTTTGAAGATTATTTCATGTAAATGTTGGCCGCGGCTGTGCCTCAAATGGTCCATCCGCTTAGTCCAATTTTGGCATACTCTTTCCAACATTTCGGCCGGTATCTCACGAATAATGTTGGCAATGTTGGCTTCCAGTGCGTCAATCGAAGCGGGCTTGTCGCTATAGACATTAGCCTTAACATAGCCCCACAAAAAATAGTCTAGAGGCGTTAAATCGCACGATCTGGGCGGCCAATTGACTGGTCCCAAGCGTGAAATAAACTGTTCACCGAAATCGCCCCTCAATTGGTCCATTGTTTCACGTGCTGTGTAGCATGTGGCACCGTCTTGTTGAAACCACATGTCATGCAAGTCAAGCTCTTCCATTTTGGGCAAAAGAAAGTTTGTTATCATCGCACGGTAGCACTCACCATTCACAGTAACGTTGTGATTCGCATCATCTTTGAAGAAATACGGCCCAATGATGCCGCCAGCCCATAACCCGCACCAAACGGTTGTTTTTTGTGGATGCATTGGTAGCTCTTGCAATGCTTCTGGCTGCTCTTCACTCCAAATACGGCAGTTTTGCTTGTTCACGTATCCATTCAACCAGAAATGATCCTCGTCGCTGAACACAATTCTTCGATAAAAAAGTGGATTTTCATCTAACTTTTCAAGAGCCCATTTACCAAAAATTTGGCGTTGTGGTAGGTCGTTTGGCTTCAATTCTTGCACCAGCTGTATCTTATAAGGCTTCACACCCAAATCCTTCCGCGAAATTTTCCACGTAGTGGAGTAACAGAGGCCCAATTGCTGCGAACGGCGCCGAATCGATAATTCACGGTCATCACCAACACTGGCCGATACGGCTGCGATATTTTCTTCAGTTCGCACTCTACGTAAGCGTGTTGGTGGTTTAATGTCCAAAAATGTAAATTTGGTGCGAAATTTTTTTACAATAGCCCGAATAGAAGCCTCAGTAGGTCGATTAAACTGACCATAAAATGGAAGAAGCGCGCGATGAACTTTCTTAACAGAGCACGCATTTCGGTAATAAAATTCAATAATTTGCAAGCGTTGTTCGTTTGTAAGACGATTCATGATTAAATTATAGACCAAACTGAAGATGTTTGACAGTGACACAAGATACAAAACGTGCGTGAGCTGTCAAAACTAGTGTTGCCAAAAAGATAATAGCAAAAAAATCACTCGTTATATGTTGGCAAAATCAGCCATTTCAGATTGTCAGCTTGTTTTTGGCATATAAAAATGTTAGTCGTGTTTTGGTGTGATCTTCGATTTTTTACTATTCGAAAAAATGGATCAAAGAGACTGTTTTAAGCTCTAAGTAAAAAATTAAATCAAAAACATTTGACGTCGCAAAACATCACTCGTGATAACGCTCCAGCTCATACATCGCATGCTTGTGTGTGAGTTTTTGGCCAAAAACAAAACCATTATCATGACTCATATTCACCGGACTTGGCCACCGCTGACTTTTTCCTCTTCCCAAAACTGAAGACACCGATGAAAGGCAAGCGCTTTCTTCCGGTTGAGGAGATAAAAGAAAAAACGAAACAGGAGCTGTTGGCGATAACAAAAAGCGCGTTTCAGAAGTGTTTTGAGGATTGAAGGATTACTTTGAAGGGGACAAGATAATTATTGATGAATAAATAAATACTTAAAAAAAAAGATATAATGGTAATTTTATGTTAAAAATTTTTTGGTTTGTACATATATACAACGGGTTTTAGTTCAAGTTTTTCCTTTATTTATTTATTTCAACTAAATGCTTAATAACAGCTGAGAAATCAGTATAACAAGGAAATAGATAGAATTAATATAACAAAAATTTCATTAGAAAACTGCAAACAGTTATAAATATAATCACTAGAGTTTAAATACAAAAGAAGTCTTGTCTTAGTAACATGAATATTGTCAGATAAGTCGATGTGATCATAAAATCTGTTTACTTCGCCACAAACTCTACGGAAAGGATCAAAATTTAAGAAGTTTGATCGATGAAATTGAAGATACAGTGGAACGTACGACCTTAGCTGACTGTTAGGTATATTGATGCTTATTCTATCGCGAAGATGAATTGAACCAGTATCCCCTTGTAATAACTTTAAAAAGAATAATATATTTGATGTAATTCTTCGGCTTTTCAATGTAGGGAGGTTAATAAGAGCTAGTCGGCTGCGGTATGATGGTAAATTCACTGCTGGGTTCCAGTGGAGATGATTAAGACAGAAAAGCAGGAATTGTTTTTGGACTGATTCCACCTTTTTTATATAAAAGCTATACTGCGGATCCCAAATTACTGAGCAGTATTCAAGAATAGGCCACACC
Source organism: Thecocarcelia acutangulata (assembly GCA_914767995.1). Lineage (NCBI taxonomy): Eukaryota > Metazoa > Arthropoda > Insecta > Diptera > Tachinidae > Thecocarcelia > Thecocarcelia acutangulata. Next base: position 23,387,480 of record OU612094.1, read on the forward strand.
AGTGTAGTAAATAGATTTTTGGTGATGTAAGTTTTTTCTTAAGAAGGATTTTTTACAAAACAAATTTGCTGTGATCAATTGAAGAAGACAAGAAAAATAATAATCAAATATTTAGCTGGGGACAACTAGCTGTTTCGTAGTCGCTACACTACTCATCAGCACCCACTGGGAATTGAACTCATGACCTGCTGCTTTAACCACTCAGCCACCGAGCACTTAATTATTCTCTATCTATATTCATCTCATGTTGAATCACATATGCATTTTGTTAATTGCCCGCATTGTTTCTACAGTGTGTGCTAGCTCAGAACTAGCGGTATATTGGTATATTTATGATTATGGCTAATATTTTCCAATTTTCGGTTTCACCATAACTTTCTGTTCTAGAGTAAGAAACAACTTTTTGTACTACGAACTCCTTTATAGGTCCGCATTTAAACAATTTATTAATTGATTCAACGAATTTCGTTATTGAACACGAAAAAAATTTTTTTCTGTGCATGATGCTGCACTTTGCAGCATAATAATGCTCGACTCCATATTGCGAAAGTAGTCAAGACATACTGGGAAACATTGAAACAATATTTCATAACTTTACTCTTCAAACTTTTCACCTCGTGTAGTCAGTTTAATAATAAAAGCTAGAGGTGGCTTATTAAACCTTAATGCAAAATCCTTCAGCAACAATACTGTTGGTATTTGTACTTTATGTAATTTAGATGCTTCTGAAAATAAGGCTCACGTCATAGGTGTTTGTCCAGCATACAAAGAATTCAGAGTGCAATAGTTTAGTAAATCCATACTAAATGAAAATGAAGTTATAAAGGGTGTTTTTTTTAAGCTAGATAGAACTTTAAATTGTAAAAAGTAACACAAAAAATTAAATTTTGATGAAACATTTTTTTTATTTGTTTCAGTATACTCTGACAAATCATTGAATTGAAGCCACGAGACCATTGTATGCGTCGTTCTTTCGCCGATTGGGCTCTAGAGCAGTTGGCAACTGACCCGTTGTTTTATCGCAAAATTGTGTTCAGCGATGAGGCGCATTTTTGGCTTAACGGGTTTGTTAATAAGCAAAATTGCCGCATATGGAGTGAGACCAATCCACAAGAGACCCTACAGACTCCATTACATCCAGAAAAATGCACTGTTTGGTGCGGTTTTCATGCTGGTGGCATCATCGGACCTTATTTCTTCAAAAATGAGGCCGGAGCTCGCGTTGCGGTCAATGGAGATCGTTACCGCACCATGATCAATGATTTTTTGTTTGAAAATATGGATGACATTGATCCGGAGGAGATGTGGTTTCAACAGGATGGCGCTACGTGCCATACGGCGAACGCAACCATCGACTTACTGAAATAAAAATTTGGCGATAAGTTGATTTCGAGAAATGGACCTGTCAATTGGCCTCCAAGGTCGTGCGATTTGACACCTCTCGATTATTTCCTGTGGGGCTACGTGAAGTCACTGGTTTATGCTGATAAACCAGCAACAATTGACGCCTTGGAGGCCAGCATTGTTCGTGTTGTTCGTGACATACGGCCAGCAGTGCTCGAAAAAGTGGCCCAAAATTGGACGTCCAGAATGCGCTTCGTCAAGAACAGCCGCGGTGCCCATATGCCCGAAATCATTTTCAAATGTTAATGTCACGTATTGATCTTTCGAATAAAAAAAAATTTTGATCACAATTTAATTTTTTGTGTTATTTTTTACAATTTCAAGTTCTATCGGGCTTAAAAAAACACCCTATATGTATACTAAATGGCTTAAATTTTGTTTCTCTTTATAAATACATTGAAATCTGCTTAAAGTATAGAAAACTTATTTTAAATGAATTTGTACCTTAAACTTTTCTGTGATAAAATAAAATATATTGTCTTCTTTTCTTTTTCTATCCAAGTATTTAAAAAAAATTTTGTTAAAAATTGCGCCAATCTGGCTTACAACTAATAAGTTATGCCATTTATAGGGTTAGTTGCTAATCACATTGTAAATGAATTATAAAATATGTAGATACTTTCTAAAACTATTTATAAATAATAATATAATAATACTGGGAAACATTGAAATGGGAAGTCCTTCCCCACCCGCTGTATTCTCCACACGTTGCTCTCGAGGACAATCACTTGTTTCGATCAATGGCACACGGCCTGGCTGACCAGCACATCCGGTCTTATTAAAAAGTAAAAAACTGGATCGATTCATAGATCACTTTAGATGACCATTTTTCTAAGCGCAGGATTTGAAAGCTGTTTGAAAGATGGGAGACAGTAGTGGCCAGCGATGCACAATACTGTGAGTCATAAATGTATAACCAGTTTTTTAAAATAAAGCCTGAAACTTCCAAGAAAAAAAAAACGGCGGAAGCAAAGTTCTACATCTATATATAATTAACTTTTATTACAAGTACCTTCCAAGTATCTTTTGTAACAATTAATTTTAATACAAATTTGAAGTAAAAGGTAATTTTGTGCTAAAAATTTATTTTTTATAATAAAAAGCCACTTGTAAAAAGCTTTTTGTTTTTGTGTAAATTTCATTGGATCTCTTGCCATGAAGTATTATTTTTGGAATAAACATCATTTTGTAAATGATATCTGTTTTATCCAGAAATAAATATTCAAGAAATACATACCAGCATATACTTGCATACATACATATGTATATGTATCAGTTTTCATTTTCTGTTTTAACAAAATAAAATCGCATTTCGCAAAATTTTTATTTTTTTTTTTTAGTTTTTATTATTTGTTTACACCCATAACTTTAATGTCATTCAAGCTGTTTGCGTCATCTGTATTTTTTGTGAAGTAGACTATAACGTTAACTTATGGTTGTTAAAAAAATATATATGTACGTACGTACATAATACATTTATTTTTATTTTGTTATTATAAAGTATTTTGTGCGGATTCTCGGCAATATGCACTTTTTCGTTTTGCATACAGCAACAGCAGTTACAAAAAAAAAAAAAAAAAACAACAAAAATTACAATAAAAAAAAAAAAAATACAACTTTTCACATGACTAAATATATAACACCCTCTTTCAGAAACAAGGTTTTTGGTGCACGTTAATGTATTGTCGTAAAGGCATAAAGTTATAATATAAAAATTTGTTGGGGTGACAGCAAGCAGTCACCTTTGAGCTTCGTTTGACACACATGCTTCTGCTTGGCATTTTATAAAAAACACGTACATGTGTGCTTATCTACATACGAGTACTCGTACAAGTTCACACGTTTGTAGGTTTCAAACTTAAACAGGAAACATTATAACATTTAGCTTACGTATGTATGTATGTGTAGTAAGTTTCTTTTTTATTTTGAGTCCATGACTCAGTTTTGTGACATGATAATTTTTGCAAAAAAAATTTTTTTTTATGTTTCATTTTGGGGGGTTAAAATGAAATTCAGTGTTTCTTAAGGCAAAGTAAGTTGTATGTATATATGTGTGGGAATATGCTTTTTTTTGAAAGTAATCTACTATTTTATTTACATATATTATCTTCACTATTGTCGGACATGCTTAAGATTAAACACACAGACCACAGCAAACTACAGGACTTCACAACAGCAAATGCTGTAACCGGCAATTATAGTCGCGTAGGGTACTACTGAATTATTTTGAACACGGCAGCACAATAAATTCATATTGAAAAAACTATATTTCAGTGTGGCCGCCGAAGAGTTTTTAGCTTCACAAAATTTGTTGATTTACAAAATACAATCTGTGGCTGTGTTCTGTAACTTTGGCGAGAAGTTCTTGGGTTGAAAACTTGTGAAACAAATTATTCCATCGTTTCTCGAAAAGTGAGAAAAAACTGTGTCTGTAACTCTTGTCGAAAACTACCCAAAGCGATTACGTCGTTACGTGAGAAATGTCTGAAAATATAAAACGATGCCGACATGCAATTTTAAAAATGAAAGCGCCAGCCACAATTAGTACCGCCGCCGACCAAAAATTACTAAAGTTAAGAAATTTGGTTTGACGGCGTCACAGTTTGTTTTCTATGTTTCCCAGCTATCTATATGTCAACATTTCATAGGAGCTACCTTAATCATCGGTAGACTTTGGAAATTTTTGAAAGATATTCTCAAAACTTCAACTTTATATCCCAACAATCTAAATAGATTATTGAGAATTTAAAAAGAAAAATTCTCTAATAAATACCGCTTATTTCTAACTTGCCAACAACTGCATTATCATTCGTTCTAAATAGGGTGCCCACTACAATGTAAATATTATTGCAGAGTATCTAGTATATTTTTTGGCAATAAATAAACCTAAAATCTGGAAAAATAGAACAACAATAAAACTAAAAACAAAGTATTTAGCGGAAATGTAAAAACAACATTTTTCAATGTTGATTAAAATTATGTTTTTGTACATAAATATTCGTTTTAATTGAAATTTGCAGTCGTTAAATAAATTACGCTCTTCATTTCAAAACTCAATAATTAAAAAACACAAATTTTTTCAGCATTAAATTTTCCACTTTACAATATGTAATAATTGCAAGATCTTAAAAGCAAACTTGACCGACATTTATGTTTTTACGACTTTTAAACCGCATCTACAATAAACTATTTTATTTAGAGCAACCCAACGTTCATAGAATTGCAAAATTTCAATAGACCACTTAAATTAAAAATGTAACAAAGAAACAAAATTAAAATAATTGAAAACAAAACGAATACCGCAAAAAGAAATATGTCATTTTAACAGCAAAATACACCAAGACACCTTCTTTTTTTTCTGTGCAACCCATAAACATTAAACTTTTTATTTAAAATTTAAATTTATCTCTCAAATTAGATTATTACCTCAAGGTTGATGGTTATTAAAAATTAACCATCACTTTGATATGCGCAAGTGGATCTTTAAAAAATATAATATTGTAATAAAATTAAAAAGAAGAAGAAAAAAGACTCCAATTGCAATTCAACTTAACAAGATTCCATATCAAAGGAATACCAATTTAATCTGAGATTTTTCAAACCGCCAAACAACTAAAAACAAACCGCATTTAAACAGATTTAAGAAATCAAATTGAAAACCGTATCTTGAATTTATTCGTAAAATGGAAGCTAAAAAGAACGTTACTAAAAACCATAAATTCGTAACATAATAAAATAAAATTATAACAAAACCGTTAATATGAGAACTTGATTTGGAAATACGAGCAAGCAAATCAAAACGAATTTATTGAATTTAAATTACTTGATATCTAGGCATCTACTAAACAGCCATACGGCGAATAAACAAACACCCTAAATTGAAAGACGAACTTCTACAATAACAAATAGAATTTTTTAGATAAAAAATATTCTTTTAAGATAAAGCCATTTTTTAGAAAAAAACAACTTTTTTCAAATAGGTGATTTTGTTTAAAAAAATAATTTTTTTTTAGAAAAAATTTGCTTTTTTTAAAAAGGTACTTTTTAAAAAGGGTTATAGCTTTAGACAAGGCACCTTTTAGACAATATACTTTTTATGATAAATACATTTCAGAAATGGTACTGTTTAGATAGGGTACATCTTATAAAAATTACTTTTTAGACAAAATACTTTTTAGATAGGATACTTTTTAGAAAAGGTACTTTTTAGGAAAGATACTTTTTAGGAAAAATCCTTTTTATTAAAAGTACTTTTTAGGAAAAGTAGTTTTTAGAAAAGGTACTTTTTTAAAAAGGTACTTTTTTAAAAAGGTACTTTTTTAAAAAGGTACTTTTTAAAAAAGGTACATTTTAGAAAAAGTACTTTTTAGAAAACGTACTTTTTAGAAAGAATACTTTTTAAAAAACATACTTTTTAGAAAAGGAGCTTTTTCGAAAAAGTACTTTTTAGAAGAGCTATTTTTTAAAAAGGTACTTTTTTAAAAAGGTAATTTTTAAAAAAATACTTTTTAGAAAAGGAGCTTTTTAGAAAAGGTACTTTTTAGAAAAGATAATTTTTAGAAGAGGTACTTTTTAGAAAAGGTAGTTTTTAGAAAAGGAAATTTTTAAAAAAGGTAATTTTTAGAAAACGTACTTTTTAGAACAGGTACTTTTTGGAAAGAATACTTTAAAAAAAAAAAATACTTTTTAGAAAAGGTACTTTTAGGAAAAGGTACTTTCTAGAAAAGGTACTTTTTAGAAAAGGTACTTTTTAGCAAAGGTATTTTAATGATAATGTACTTTTTAGAAATAGAAATTTTTGAAAATGTACTTTTTAAAAAAAGAAATTTTTGAAAACTTACGTTTTAGAAAAGGCACTGTTTGGAAAAGGTAATTTTTATAAAAGGTATTGTTTACAAAAAAGGTACTTTTTAAAGATGGTATTTTTTAGAAAAGGTAATTTTTACAAAAAATGTGTCTGTTAGAAAATGTGCTTTTTACAAAAGCTACATTTTAAAAAAAGTACTTTTTTCAAAAAGGTACTTTTTAGAAAATGTGCTTGTTTTTAAAAGTTACATTTCAGAAAAGGTACTTTTAAAAACAAAGTAACATTTTAGAAAAGATACTTTGGAAAATGTACTTCTAGAAAAGTATCTTGCAGAAGAGGCAAATTTTAGAAAATGTACTTGTTATAAAAAATACTTTAAAAAAAAACTTAGATTTCAGAAATGGTACATTGTAGAAAAGGTAATTGGTAGAGAGGCCTCTTTCTATAAAAGGTACTTATTTAGAAAAAGTACTGTTTTAGAACAGATAATTTTTTACGAAAAGAAGAAAATGTAAAAACTTGTTAGAAAAAGTTTTTTTTTATAAAAAGTACCTTTTTATTCCAATGGATACTTTTTTAGAAAATTTATCTGAAAACATACTTGTATTAGCAAATGCACTTTGTTAGAAAAAAGTTTTTTATAACAGTTACTTTCTTTTAGCAAAAGTACTTTTTTAGAAAGGATACTTTTCTTTCGAAAAGCTATTTTTTTATAAAAAAAAGTTTAGTTTTAGGAAAAGCACTTGTTTTAGTTAAGGTATATTTTTAGAAAAGGTGTTAGAAAAGATATTTTGCAGAAATAGTGTTTTTCAGAGAAGGTATTTTTTTTAGATAAAGATTTTCTTTAAATAAAGTACCATTTTAGGAAGTTTTTTTTTTTAAATTTACTATTTTGAAAAAATATACTTTTTTGAAAAAATACTTTTTTGAATAAGGTACTTTTTTTAATAAGGTACTTTTTTGAAAAAGGTACTTTTATGAATAAAGTACTTTTTTTAAAAAGTTTCTTCTTTTAAAAAGGTACTTTTTAAAATTATTTTTATAAAGATACTTTTTAAGAGGTACTTTTTTGAATAAGCACTTTTTTAAAAAAGTGTGTTTACATACGCTACTTTTCTGTAAAAGGTGCTGTATAAAATAATCTCTTTAAAATTTTTTTAAAGATAATTTCTTTAATAAGGTACTTTTTTAAGAACGTGCCGTTTTCTGAATGGTATTATTTTTATATGAATGGTATTGTTTTTTCAGAAGGTACTACTTTATTCAGGAGAAGTTTTATTATACTTTACTTATACTTTTAATTATTTTTGTGTAAAAGATTTAATAACTAAATAATAAGCGGGGAATATTACTTAGACGCACTGAAAATTTTAACTATTGATATCCTGGGTACCCTTCTACCAAGAAACGTAAAAGCTTATTGATTTTTTCCGCAGTAATAGTGTAAATTATGGAAAAATAAGGCTTAAAAGAGATGTCCCATAAAATATTGGCTCTATCTTTTATACCATTGAATATTGTGGGAGTTTGAAATTATATGTGACTCATTCAAATTATGATTGGCACAGCCCTAGATAAAGTAATTGGAATGAGAACAGTATATGAGGCAAAATCCAGGACACATAAAATATGTCCTGGGCTTTTATGCTTTAAGGCTTTTAAGAAATTAAGATCGTTTTGATGAGCTGGAGCCATTTATGCCATTGAGCAGATAATTAAGGCTGTGGCGGAGCCACGCAGTTTTAATTGTTTTACAGTCTGTAATTCTGTTGGTTATGTTGTTGTCAATGTCAAATAGTTTATTTTTTCAATTACAGGTTACTATATACTTTTACATTTCCTACACGCGCGATTTCTTTGAAAGATAAGATTTTTAAAAACAACTTTATCTTGCAAACCGTTCTATAAAATAATCATCTCAATTTCTATGCCATAAACAATCAATATATTTTTAAAATTATTCTTTAATTAAATATTTATTTAAAAAAGAAACTAGTTTCACAAAAGAAGTATTTCTTTTCTTTACTAGTTTTTAGCGTTTTACTGGTCAAAGACAAATATTTATTTAACAACTTAATAACAATATAAAATTAAAAACGAAATAGCTAAAGATCAAAAGTGTATTATATGAATTTTTAGTTTTTGTAATTTGTAGGGTATTTAATCATTCTCGGACAAAGAAAAATTAAAAATAGAAAAAAATTAAAATAAACTGCATTTTAAATGTTAAAATTCAAACACTAAACCGGAAATCTCAAACAAGATTATTATAAATACATAATTTATAATTAAAAGAACCAAAATATTTTTTTTTTAATTTTAATTAAAACAAGAAGAATACAAACACAAACGCACTGTCAGTTGAACAATAAAATTTATTTTTAATATTCTCAGATTCTCAGGCGGCAGAAAAATTAATAATGCAAAAATGTTCTTTTCAACAAATTACCAAATTTTGGAATTCAGCTTTTGTTTTAATGATTTTTGGTTTCGGTTTTGTTTTTTTAATAAAAATTAGATCTTTAAATGAAAATGTTAATTGTGTCATTACTTGAAATTTATATGACTCTTTTATGACTTTAGTTACCAAAAATGTTAATGAGTTGTAGGTGTTTCCCAGACGTAACCTTTTTTGTTGGCCGTTTCAAAATATTTAAATGTTTTTTGTCTGTAAATGGCATTGTTTGTTTCATGTTTTAATGGGAACAATTTACAGAATTTATTTTCAGAGAAAAATAATTCTGTGGATTGTAGGTGTACATCCAGTTGGAGCTTTAGGAGGAGGAGTAGAGGGTGTAACTTTGCAGGCATTAAACAAAATTTTAAATTCAAACAATTGAGCTTTTTATTCCCTATATTAGCTTCTAACATTGATACCAATAAACTATTATAAATAGCTTGTTTTCTATGTTTCCGAGCTATTTATATGTCGACATTTCATAGGAGCTACCCTAATCATCAGTACACTTTGGAAATTTTTGAAAGATATTCCCAAACATTTAAGTTTATATCCCAATAATCTAAAAATTTGCTGAAAGAAAAAAACTTGTATGTATTAATGTTAAATAGTCGAACTTTATTTTAATATTTCTAATATTATATGATGATGGGTTGATATCATTCGTTTAGCTCGATTTCAATTCTGGCTAAAGTCAAGATATATTTTTATTTTATTTGTAATTATAACAATAATTGCCGCGATCAATAACTCTTGATCAAAGAAGACAGGAAAAAGACGCACATCGAGGCAAAAGTAACGCAAATTAAATTGAAAGCAGTGCAAATTAACTGGCTAATAGACAGAAATTCGACCTTGAAGCTTGATTGTAAACTTTTGCTTTACAACTCGATTCTAAAGCCAATATGGTGCTGTGGGTTTCAATTATGGGGCACAGCCTCAGCATCCAACATGGAAAAAATTCAAAGAAGTCAAAATAGAATACTCCGTAGACGCTCCATGGTACGTTAAACACTCACGAATCCACGCAGATCTGAACGTACCTTTTGTGAAATCTGAATTTGTGAAGTACGTGACAAGATGTATTAACAAACTTGAATTCCAGCCAAATCCTTTTGCAGTTCTTAACTTTGGTGGTCATACCCGTCTGAAAAGGAGGGTTAGTTTGGCTACCATTAGAGCTCTAAACAGATGACTGAATTCTGAAATAATATTCGCATAAAAATAAATTTTTGTCCAGCACTGGCAGAACTTTAATCACAATTTTTTTTAGTATTAAGATTTGAATAATTATTGTCATTACATTTTTTAAGTAGATTCAATAAATAAAATAATAAAGTTAACAAAAAAGAAAAAATAATTGAATACAAAAGCTGGGCGACAACTAGCTGTTTCGCAGTCGCTACACTGCTCATCAGCACACACCAGGATTTGAACTCACTACCATGTAAACATAATACGGCCGCTTAACCAACTCAGCCACTGAACTCTTATTTATTTTTCGTCTATATTTGTCACACACTGAAAGAGTTATGCGTCATATATTTAATTAAACTGTTTCAATAAATATTTTTCATTAATCCAATGAAAACTTTTCACAATACGCATGCAACTTCATATATATTCTGAAATAGTTCCATCAGAATGGTTTCATTAAGTTTCATAGTTTCATTAAAAAAAATCATTGGATTTATGACTACAGCAAAATTAAATTTTTTTTAAATTCTTTGAATTTTGGTAAGATATATTAATGGGCGTTTATTAATCTTAAGCTACAGTTTAAAAAATGTCAAGTTTTTTTTATTAAAATGTAAGTTTTATGAGTTTCATAATTCCAATGAAATAGAATTCATTAGATCAATGACAAATAAATTTCTGGCTACCGAACTTGGGTATGTAAATACATATGTGTATGTACTCAAATCAGCATAATAATAGTTTAAAAAAATTTAAATACCAGTGTATTGAAGTCATTTGAATTAATAAAATCTGTTTTATTTGGTGAATACTTGTTCAACATTTTCTTTTATCATAATTAGGTACAATTTCACAAAAGCAAGAAATAGTATTGTTTGTGTAATGAAATAAAGTATCAATGAATAAATGAAATAATTCCATTGATCTTATTACGTACATTTGTGAACATATTTTATTAATGTGTGTTATGGTATTATTTCATTAAACAAATGTAACTATTTCATTGATTTAATGTAAATTTTTCAGGTGCTCAATGAATAATAAAATTAGATAAATGAAATAACTTCATTGACCTTATGAAGGAGTTTCATATTTTTAATGAATATATTACATTAGTACAAAGAAGTTATTTCAATAAATAAATTTTACTTTTTCATTAATTTAATGTACAGTTTTCATATGCTTTATCAAATTGATTCTTTGATCTAGAGAAATTATTTCACTAATCATATGATTTGTCTTTCATACTTTTAACGAAAATAAGTCATGTTTTTTATTAAAATGTTTGATTACTTTTATGAAGGTTTTCATTAAAATAATCTAATGAAATTTGTTTCATTGTTATTATGAAAAGTTACAATGGTTGAAAAATAATGAAAAAATTCATAAAAGTAATGTCAAAATTCAGAGAATTTCTGAACAAAATTTTTTCAGTACATATTGATCACATATAAAATTTTTTATAATCCCAGTTGTTTGTACTGCAGTTTGCTGTCGCTGAACAACCAGTTATTTTTTATTATTTATCAACGTACGTATGTATGTATGTTGACTGGCTCTGTGCTGTGAGATATATATGTAAGAAAGAAAAGAACTTGAACTAAAACCCGATGTACAAATGTATAAAATAAAATCTAATTTAAAAAAAAATGTTTTTTTTCCTACTTAGGTAGCTTCATTCAATATCAAACCACCCTCGTTGTTCCAAGACAATACACTGCATAAATAGAGATCATAACACTGGTCTTAGATAAAAGAAAATAATAATAAATACAAGGCTATGGCCATTTTCCGTAACTTTAGTGAAATGTTTTTGTGTCGAAAAATCGTGAAACGAATTATTGCATCGTTTTTCGAAAACTGAGAACAAAATGTCTCTCTAACTATAGACCGTGTCAGATAAAACTTTGTCGCTTTGCGTGAAAAAATTGTGTTCGTGCTATCATCTAGCTACCTAGCTTCAATATCAATCCGCCCTCGTAGGAAAATAGATGTGATTTTGCAGAAAGAAACTGAAAATCTTTTTTTTTTCTTTTTTGATCAGGATCATATTATTTTTTCTTTTTTTTAATTTCCTAAAATTATTATAAGATGAAGATCTCTTTCTTTCAACAACTGTAAAAATTAAACCAACAAGTAATTTTATATAGTAATAACAAAAAAAGAGGAGAGCGAAAAAAAAACTGTGTTACCAATTATTAAACATAAACAAAAGATGAAATCTGTGAAATAATTGCACTTTTTCAAGATCGTCTTTTCTTTAAGACATTGCTAAGTGCCAGAGAGTGTCGTGTCGTGTCGTGTCATCTATAGACAATCGTTATTAATTAGACAATATTTGTTAGAAATATACGAGCGCTTTAACAATAAACATTGCCTGACGCTTATCAATAAAAATGCATCATTGAATGCATAGCAGAGTTTTTTGTTGTTGTTGTATATCTGCTTGTCTTTGTGTTTGTGTTTGCGTTTGTGTTTGTTTTACTTTTTCATTTCTTCTATTTCGTTCAACTCATCCTGCTGCAAAAGTTCGACGAGTAAGTGTTGAAAATTATTTATAACAGTTTTTAGAAATGTTCTGTATTTTTTTTCTTTAATTTTTTTTTTCTTTCCCGATGAAAAATTATTTTAGTCATGCAATCGCCGCATACATTTTTTAACCTTGTTAAAAAATATAAGAAAAAATTAAAAATGGAAATAAAGGCACAAGATGCTTAAGCAAACAAACTTCATTCACTCATCGTATTTGAAGAGTGTTTGTTGTTAACAAGTATTGAATTTGAAAACAAAAAAACAAAAAAACAACAACAAAAATATTGACACAAAACTAGTGAAAAATTGTAATTTGTAGAAAATAGGTGTTAGAAAATAAATGTATATTGAAAAGAAGAAAAAATCGCAGCAAAAAATAAAAAAAGCGATATAATTTGTTTGAAAAAGATTAAGATTTTCTATGCTGAGCATTTTGCTTCGGTTTAGCAAAGTGAAAGGTTTTCAATGCAAACGTTGTAAAAAAAAGTATAAAATAAATTTTTATTGGTTTTTATTTATATTATTACAAACTTCGTTTTTTTTTGTATTATTTAAGATTGTAATGATCATCAAGAGGGTTTCCTACTACTTGTCTTCTAGCAGCTTACTCGTAGTACAACATTTGGAAAGCATGTTACGTGTGATTGGCTAAGAAGTCTTGGACATTTGCCGACTTAAAATTTGCTTTAAAAATAAGGTTAGAAATCAGGTCAAAGGAATTTGTTTTAAGTATAACTAGCAGGTGGATTATCAAAACTTTTACTTTGTATATTAGTTAATTTTTTTCCGGTTCGAAGGACCATGAAATAGTCTGGACTATTCTTAGCTCCACCCTTGGTTGATTGGAAATAACAAATTTAGGTTATGCCAATCTTTAGGCAGAAGAATAATTATATTCACTCGTCTGTAATTATAATTATTTGGGGTTACGGGAACCAAAAGAAAGGAAAGGATAATTCTTTGGTTTAATACGAAACGCGTATGCTCACCCTTTTTTATCTTCCTTCTAGCGAGAGAATGCAGGTTTAAACTTTTACCAATTTTATTTAAAAAAAAAAGAGGAACAACTTGTGTTTTGGGTTGATATAAAGTAAGTAAGTTCATACATTTTTAATAATCTGATTTTGGGCTAATTATCTACAAAATTGAAACTGTTATACTATAACTACTATATACTTCAATTGTGGCGCACGAATTCAAATGTTGCCATATTATTAATAAATTTAATTCATACACTAAAATAGTTAATTAGAATATAAGAAAAAGCATAAAAAAATTAAATAATTCGACTTGTATTGATAAGTGTCCAAACGATTTTGGACAACTACAATCATATGCTTTTTATAATAAACAACAAAAACAAAGATCTTTAGCTGGAAGAATTTAGAAGAAATTGGAGTTTTAATTAGTTAAAGTATTTTGATATGAATGAAGATGCAATCCGTGAGATCTTGAAAGATGAATTAGATTTTAAGGATGATAAAACGCCTAGTAAAACTGAATTAGGTGATGACGATTTTATTAGTGATATAGAGGAAGCAGAAAATTCAAGTAGTTCAGATGAAAGTTTGATTATTTATTTATTCATGTATAACTATATTGTCACCTTTAAAGTAATCCCCCTCAGATATAATACACTTATGTCAGTGTTTTTTCCAATCCTCGAAACACTTCTGAAACGCGCTTTTTGGATTTTCTTTTATCTCCTCAATCGTAGCAAAACACTTTCCTTTCATCGGTGTCTTCAGTTTTGGTAAGAGGAAAAAGTCAACGGGGGCCAAGTTCAGGGAATACGCTTGTTGAGGCATGATAACCGTATTGTTTTTGGCCAAAAACTGACGCACTAGCATCGATGGTGGGTTATCATAGTGCAAAATCTATAATTCTTTTTCCACAGTTCTGTGCGTTTCTGACGAATTGCTTAGCGCAAACGGCGCATAACTTTAGGGTAGCATTCTTTATTGACCGTACGATTTTGGGGGAAGAGTTCATTATGCTCCACACCATTGCAGTCGAAGAAAACAGTGAGCAAACCCTTCTCATTTGACCGAACTTGACATGCTTTTTGCGGTCTTGGCTCTTCTGGACGCTTCCATTGGGATGATTAGGCTTTGGTTTCAATATCATAGCCCATGATTCGTTACCAGTTATAACCTTTTTGAGGAAATCTGGATCGTCGTTGACGATATCCATGCTACTGAGCGATGTCCATGCGACGTTTTTTTTTTTTTTGCTCAAAATTTTGTAAAAAATCGCAAAGCACACCAAAACACGACTAACCTTTTTATCTGTCAAAAACAAACTGATAATCCGAAATGGCTGATATATAACGAACATGTGTACCAACATAACAAAAAGGAAATGCGAAAATCGAATATACGTAACTCTACTTATTTTTTCAAAACGTACTTATTTTTTCAAAAGCTTAAAGATTACAAATTAACAAACAAATTACTAATAAAATATTACACATTCGAACGCTACTAAAATTCATTCGAATACTAATATATTTGAAACTTTTACTTCATATATTCGTTTTGAATGTGGTTATATTTGTTTCTCTATGAATAGAGTTATTACCATTATTTATTCATTTGTTTTTAAAACAGTATATGAATCACTTCGTATTCAAATCGTGTGTGGTACGAAATTCTATTCATTCGAAAAGCAAATGTTTTTCAAATTTTTCAAATGTTGTCAAATGTTTTTAAGCGTAATCATGCAGACGTTTAGTCTCTACCGCATCCAAATCTGGTTACTAAGGCAGCCAAGTTAGAATAGTTGTCAGAACATGATATGACAGGCTACTTTCGATTTTGAAAACGTATATAAAAGTGTTATTTTTTTAACATCTTTTTGTACACAATTAAATTTGTCCACAAATTTTACCACCACACATACGAGTATAAATACTTGCTATTTGTTTAATGTAAAATAAATATTTTTTTCAAAGTTTTGTTTTTTGAGCAAAGAAAAACGTACCGGCACTAATACGAGTAAAATCCACTAAAACACCAAATGTATTCAACTCGTGCTGAAGTATAAATAAATTTAAAAACACATTAAACTTTATTATTAAGAAAAATAAAACCGAGAATATTATTATTAAGTTGCTAAAAGCAAAATATGCAAATATGTTTTATGTTTTTCAGTTTAAATTGTCATTGTATGCGTGAAGAATAAAAATTTAATGCCTAAATTTATAAAAACACATGCTTACATACATATGTATGTATGATTGTATGTATTCAAGAATATTTGGGCTCGTGTAGATTTTAGTCACGCCCTTCATCAGCTCGGGGTGCGAAAATTAAATTGTGTGAACAAATCAGTGTAAGCCTGTTGCTATTTTATCAAAATATGATTGATTAGTTTTTAAGCACATTTAAGTTATAGAAAAATATATTGAATGATTTGTTTTAAAAAAACCCCAAAAATATCGTCTTCTGAAATGCAACATAGTATAAGAAAAAAAAAAATCAAAGCTGAGTGTTGGCTTGATGGTGCTGGTACATTGCGCCAAAACACACAAGTGTTATTTTTCGCTCTGCAGTAAAGTTATAAAAAGTGATCAGGGCTGGGCAAAAATACTCACCTTATGTATTTCAATACTTCCCAGCTGTGTGGTTTAAGCACAAAATACTTTTTAAGCTGGCTATTTCAATTACATAAGCCAAATAGAAAATATTTTTTTGTATTTCGATCTCATAGGTTTTTTTTTTTTATATTGGACCAGTACTCAGCGGATGACACCTACATATGCAGTGCATTGTACCAGAACTAGGAAAAAAGGTTGTGAGGAGGGGGAAAGAGGGAGTAGTGTTTGTGAACATTTGACTTGAACCTTCCAACGTTATAACAGACAGGAAACACGTCTGCAGGCAACTTATTCCACAGACGAAGAGTACGGCTGAAAAACGAATTCTCTCTGTAATGCGTAGTACGATTTCCCGGGCAATCGACCACAAATGGGTGGACTCTAGACGATGAACGCGTGCTACGTAAAAATGTGCGCGTTTCGGGAACAAGATCCCTAATCTCGTCAGAGCAAAATCCATTGTAGTATCGATAGAACAGAGTAACGCATCCCACACTGCGTCGATGCTCTAGTGAGCCAATAGAGTTGGATACCCTACTGTCACCGATAAGCTTCTTTGCCCTCTCCTGCACACGGTCGAGTAATCCCAAAATAGACTTTGAGGCACCGGCCCAAACATGAGAGTTGTATTCTATTTTCGGTCGGATGTAGGTGGTATAAATAGTAAGGAGATTGGATGGAGTAAAGTACATCTTACACCGTTTCAAAAACCCGATGCACTTGTTAGACACATGAAAAATGAGTTCAGTCCTGCGAACATCACACTGTATCTTCATTCCAAGAGCATCAATAGCATTCAATTGTTCAATATTTATACCATCCATAAGTACGGATGGAACAACACCTGCGGTCGTATGTTTGTGTGTTAATAAACAACACTGGGTCTTACGAGCGTTAAAAGCGACCCTGTTTTTACGACCCCATTCAGAGATTAATAGAAGATCACTATTCAGTGAATCAGTCATATTTAGTCTCTTGGCAGCGATCTCTGATAGGCTGGGCCTATAACTAAAAGAGTACGAGTGACAAATGCTGCTGTCATCCGCGAAAAAGTGGATAGGGTTGGAAGTTTGGTAGAGAAGGTCGTTGTGGAAATTAAGAAATAGGGTAGGAGAAAGAACGGAGCCTTTCGGTAGCCCTGAATTAATCCTGAACTCGTTTGATGAGACCCCATCTATAACAACTCGTACAGAGCGGTCTCTGAGAAAGCTCGATATAAACCAAGAGAAGTCATCACCGACACCAAAAGCAGTAAGTTTTGCCAATAGTGCACCATGCCACACGCTTTTGAAATATCCAGAGCCACCACCCTACTTTCACCGAAATGGTGGATTGAGTGGCACCATTTCTCTGAGAGATATGCCATAAGATCGCCAGTTGAACGACCCTTACGAAATCCATATTGACGATCAAAAAGTAGTTTATGCGACTCCAGGTACCTCATAAGGTAATGGTTAACTACGTTTTTCATTACTTTGGAGAGTGTAGAGCAAATTGCAATTGGGCGGTAATTTTCGGGGTTATTTGCCCTTTTTGGTTATTGGTGTTACATTAGCAACCTTCCAGCACGATGGAAACTCACCAGCATGGTAAAGTATGCTGAAGAGGCGTGCTAATGCACGCGCAAGCGTAGAAGAACACTGCTTCAAGACCAGTGCTGGAATGCTATCCGGCCCAGGAGTTTTGTTTATATCGAGGTCTTCTAAAACCCTTTTAACTGCTCGCGCCCGGAACTAGGGTTGTATATTGTCACCTAAAACTTAAAAGGACATAACTGACAAAATATTGAAAGCCTATTAAAACTTGTGGATTAAATAAATGTTGAAGGGTAGAAAATATTTGTCAGTTATGCTCTTTTGCGTTTTAGGCGACAATATACTATGAAAATCAAAAGTGAGTCAACACCAGTAGTGTGTCTTGTTTTTAAGATAATGAAATCATATTATACATATCGATTTTACTTACAATAACAAAATGGTTTATTCATTATTTATAATGCTATAATAGGAAAAATAGCTTAAATTAAACATATTTTCTTTTTTTATACTTTACAACAAAGGGTCAATAATATATGATCAAAATAGTTTTAAGTTATGTATTTGAAATACAAAATACTTTCAGGTCGTGTATTTGAAATACAGATACAAAATACGTATTTGTATTTCAATTACGTATTTCAAATACAAGTATTTCAAATACTGCCCAGCCCTGAAAGTGATGTATGACCTCTGCGTATTTTAGTTGACGATATGTTCCTACATACATATATATGTATTTACACGCTTAAATGATTTGCAGGTTTCGATCAACAAAATCAAATATGAACTCTTTCTTTGTTTATTAATTGACTAGGAAAAATAACGAACAGAAAATTTATTACAACATTAAGGAAAATAATTTAAATAAATGGCTTAAAAGCTTTAAAAGAGTTTATTAAGATGAACAAAACTGATATGAAGTACATACAGACATATTTCTGTGCCTACTTCTGTACGTGTTCATTTGTGCCTGTATAATAATAATAATAATATGTTTATTTGTTTGTGACATGAGCATGATTAAGTAATTTTTTACAATAAGTTTTTCTTGTCAAACAGAAATAAGCAAACTGTTAAACGTATTAACATACATACTTACATGTACTCACAGATGCGTACATTACAAGCGTATTTATATACATATGTATATACATAAATCAAACATATCTATGTTGCGACTCTTATTAGTGTCACAATGAAATTGCACAAATTACCGCAGTGCTGTGTGAATGAATGAATGAATGAATATCTCAATTGATAGTTTTGTCTTCTAAGTTAATGACTTTTACTATACGATTTTTATATTTATGACATTTTATAAATATTTGTCAATAAACAAATAAAAACTTTTACTTTTTTGTGGTTTTTTGGCTGCTCATAAACATTTTTCTCTGCTTCAATTCATGCCACAAGTAGAAAATTATTATTGATGATGTTTTAAAATACATGTGAAGTTAACTAAAAGTTTTTTTTTTTTTATTGCTTAAGTTTATTTATGTTTTGTTTGCCAATTTTTAGGTCTTGTTGCAAAACGAAGCTAATAAAAAATTTAAAGTTTTTCCAGAAAAGTAATAAACATTAAAACAAATATAAAATAGACATTAACAAATATGAATGTAAGTACAATATGTATGTGCGAAATTGCTTTCAAAAATTTGTGCAGGACTTTTTGCTGGCGAAGGGGAAAATGACTAAAGCTTTGGGAAGGTCGAAATAAAGTAAAGTAGTTAACTTATATGACTTTATCGTAATATTCTTTGATCTTCCTAAACGTTAAATAAATACTTGCTTGCGACAAAGGATTAGGGTTAAATTATTTAGAGAATAAGATAAATGCTGAGCTAAGCACGATAGTTGACAGGGCTGGGTAAAAATTTTTGGTGTCTAAGCTCTTGTAAATCAAAAGCTATGTTTTTTCTCATAGCTCATTAACACCTGCAATATTTATTAGAAATGATCCTCTAAAATTTGTTTCATATCATAAGGTTCTTGTTATCTATATATATATATATATATATATATATATATATATATATATATATATATATATATATATATATATATATATATATATATATATATATATATATATATATATATATATATATATATATATATATATATATATATATATATATATATATATATATATATATATATATATATATATATATATATATATATATATATATATATATAACGAGTGATTTTTTTTGCTATTATCTTTTTGCCAACACTAGTTTTGACAGCTCACGCAAGTTTTGTATCTTGTGTCACTGTCAAACATCTTCAGTTTGGTCTATAATTTAATCATGAATCGTCTTACAAACGAACAACGCTTACAAATTATTGAATTTTATTACCAAAATGCGCGCTCTGTTAAGAAAGTTCATCGTGCGCTTCTTCCATTTTATGGTCAGTTTAATCGACCTACTGAGGCCTCTATTCGGGCTATTGTAAAAAAATTTCGCACCAAATTTACATTGTTGGACATTAAACCACCAACACGCTTACGTAGAGTGCGAACTGAAGAAAATATCGCAGCCGTATCGGCCAGTGTTGGTGATGACCGTGAATTATCGATTCGGCGCCGTTCGCAGCAATTGGGCCTCTGTTACTCCACTACGTGGAAAATTTTGCGGAAGGATTTGGGTGTGAAGCCTTATAAGATACAGCTGCTGCAAGAATTGAAGCCAAACGACCTACCACAACGCCAAATTTTTGGTGAATGGGCTCTTGAAAAGTTAGATGAAGATCCACTTTTTTATCGAAGAATTGTGTTCAGCGACGAGGCTCATTTCTGGATGAATGGATACGTGAACAAGCAAAATTGCCGTATTTGGAGTGAAGAGCAGCCAGAAGCATTGCAAGAGCTACCAATGCATCCACAAAAAACAACCGTTTGGTGCGGATTATGGGCTGGCGGCATCATTGGGCCGTATTTCTTCAAAGATGATGCGAATCACAACGTTACTGTGAATGGTGAGCGCTACCGTGCGATGATAACAAACTTTTTTTTTTCCCAAAATGGAAGAGCTTGACTTGCATGACATGTGGTTTCAACAAGACGGTGCCACATGCCACACAGCACGCGAAACAATGGACCAATTGAGAGGCGAGTTCAGTGAACAGTTTATTTCACGCTTGGGACCAGTCAATTGGCCGCCCAGATCGTGCGATTTAACGCCTCTAGACTATTTTTTGTGGTGCTATGTTAAGGCTAATGTCTATAGCGACAAGCCAAGAGTACAAGAGTATGCCAAAATTGGACTAAGCGGATGGACCATTTGAGGCGCAGCCGCGGCCAACATTTGCATGAAATAATCTTTAAACATTAAATTATATCGACCCAACTATCGATCCAAATAAATATTTCATGCATTTTTCTGAATTTGATGTGTTTTTTTTTAAATTTCCGATAGTTCTTATAAAATCACCCATTATTTATATATATATATATATATATATATATATATATATATATATATATATATATATATATATATATATATATATATATATATATATATATATATATATATATATATATACATATATACACATATATATATATATATATATATATATATATATATATATATATATATATATATATATATATATATATATATATATATATATATATATATATATATATATATATATATATATATATATATATATATATATATAGATATGTATATATATATGCAGTTACTCTTACTGGAGAACGCTACTGATTATGATAAGTGACTTTTATTACCAGAATTGATTAATTCATTTGAAATTGGAGGATGCATTTTGCGCCACCTTATATAAATTTCAATATTATCCTTTCAATAACGAACATAAAAGAAGCTGTAGCCCTATCTACATACATATTTATATATTTGGCTTACGTTTTTTTTTTTCTTTTTGGCAACTGAATTAAAAAACCAGGTCACCATCATGCCTAAATTGTGATCTTTATTTTTTTTTTTTATTATTTTCATAATAAATAATTTGCTAAACACGTTTATTTACTTTCAAATCTCTCCGTTCATTTAGCGACATTCAAAATGAAAAGCTACACAACAAAATGTTGAAGAAATTAATGTGTAACGATTTCGGAATTTAAAATGAATATTTAACAAAATTTTTCAAATTTTTTTTGGTTCTCACTGCCTTATGAATCTAATTATGCAAGACAGCAAAAGAAAAGAAAAATAAAAAGGGAAAGTTTAATTAAGAGAACCCTAGAGTATTTTTAGTTTTTACTAAAACTTCTACTAGGGCTAAAACTTTCACATCTTTTACACACACTCTTACAACGTGGCCATGTGCAAAAGTCAAAGGTAACATAATAAAGACAAATATTAGGTATGTCAATGGGTTAGGTAAGCAGGCCGCTGGATTCCCTAAAATATTCTTAGCTCTCCAACTCACTTGAACCCTTATTTGTTCCCTTTGTGATAGCCTGAAATAGGGGGATAAAGATAGAAGGTAGAGGGAGATAGTTAGTGTGTGAAGTATAAAATAGGGAGATATAGTGGTTATTGGGAGGAGAAAGGTGGGAAACCACTTAGTGTGGTGCTAGATGATATTATACTAGCCATCTTCAGCTCCTAATGAATGACTAGCGTTGCCAGATTGACCGAGACTAAACATGAAACGGCCAAAACTCGCAGCGAATATGAAAACCCGGTTCCAATTCGGTTAGCAAAGCGGTTCGGAATTTTTGGTAATCCTCAAAGTCCTATTCAGGAAACGTCAAAATTCCCCACATTTCATCAGAAGCAATACGGCAACTTCTATCTTCGCATTAAAGCGAATGACTGTTTATAGTTCAAATGCATGTTCCACGCCAAAAACGCGCACCGAATATGAAAAACTGATTTCAAACCGGTTAGCGAAGTGGTACCGAATTTTTTTGGAAATTCCCAAAGTTGGCTTCGTAAACCCCCCACTTCCCCGAAAGCAATACGACAACTCCAATTTTCGCACTAAAGCAGCTATTGTATATACAGTTTTATATACATACATATGTAATAATCATGGGTTTCGAGTGTTGCAAACATACAAACAAACAAACATACAAGGAAACTAATATAAGCGTGTTAAAAAAGTGCAGATGACGAAAAACAATTACAAATATCAAGCTGTTATACTCAAATGTCAATTTAAATTATAACGAAGTTTCCAAATGAAATGTTTAACTGGACTTCAACATGAATGGTCCACACTTAACTTTAACTTGAATTTAGCGTCAAAGTTGGTATTTTCGTGTCAGGTGGACACCGCACTGTTTAAAGCTTTTTAATTTAGCACAACATCGGCCAAAATCTCAATATTTTAAACTTGCGAGTATAGTAGATAAAATGAAGACGTGCTCATATGTACACTACAAATATTTTCCGGTATTTTGCTTACATTTCAACAAAGATCATTAAATTAGTTGCTCTTGAAACTTTACTGAAGTAAAGTCTCACTGCATATATGTGGAAAAAAATATATAGCTGATATGACAATATTCTAAGGGCAACATAGTATTGTTGAATTATACTGTTAAGAAGTTTTGTCCCAATGTGCAGCTGTTCGTCTGCGTGTTATAAATGTACAACACATTCATACAAACAAGATAAAACTAAAAACATAATACACAAACAAACGTACATGATTTAAAGTACGCAAAATTCCAAATAAATCAAATACAAATGATGTTGTTGTTTTTATCGTATTCTTGGTCTTCGTTTTATTATTGTTTGTTGTTGTGACTTGCTTATTGTTCGCAAGCATGTGTATGAATGTGTATATGCGAAAGAAATACATTTGTACATTTGATTCTAGAATTATTAGAAACTGATAAAGACGTATAAATATCAGGCAGGTCGACGGCAATGAGGCTGTTTATTTTTAAGCTGAAGTAAGCAAGTCTAGTGTTTTGATACACAATGGTATCAAGTGTAAATAAAGTTGTGAATTATTTAAGTACTGTATAACGAACAAGTGCGAGTGTAATTATTTCATTTGCAATTGAAGAATCTGCAATAGCGTTTGCAGAGGCAAAAATGTAACAATATGATTATACCTGATTGTACTATATTATTGTAAATAAAACGCTACTGATATGATTCACCATAGTATCGCCAAAAATGATATAAGTAACTATAACTCATTTTGATTCGACATTGATATAATAGTATTATCTGAATGGTATTAACTGAAGAACTATTAACTGAATATGTCAATCTTATTGTTGTACTAACATATCTTATTTTTGTCATATCTAACCATATCATCTTAATTAAAGAATTGTGCTAATGTCGTATATAGTTTTATTTTAATAAAATCATATTTTTTAGTCACCCGCCTAATCATCATTATTGGTTCCTTACATTACAGCTATCTGTTGGCAAAGTAATTACCAGATAATACTAATTACCCCTCTCTGCAGTTTTAGGTATAAGTCACAGGCAGAATGTTTCAGCTAAGGTGCAGCTACCTTAACCACGATCAGTGCCATGATCCCTGTAATGCCAATTAATCTTACGTGAGGTTTTCGGAAGACCCAACACATCATGCTGGGGCATCCTAGGGTGGAGGACTTCTTTGTTTCTCTATACCCCAGAAGCAGCATACCGTGGCTAGGCATACGACAAGGCAAAAGCTGCTCCTCGAGGGGGAAATCGTGGAACAGATGACTGTTTTTGGAATATCTAATAGGAGATATAATTTTTTTAAATACATTTTAATGTATTATAGAATAGAAAACCAACTTTTGCCGCCTCTAGTAGATAACTACGATTTTTAAATTAAATTAAAAACAAATTGCTCTTAAATGGTTTGATGTACGTGATACACAAACACTTGGTGAGTTTTCGGTGAGAACAAATTTCTGCAGACAGAATAATTTTAAGAAAATTAACTTTGCTTTTCAAGTTTTTACAAGCATAATGTGCCATAACTAATTGACAACTTCCTTAAAAATATTACGTAATTAACTTTTTAAACCATAAAAACCCCAATCAAGCAGCAGACAAATAACAATTGACAAAATAGTTAAGTTTAAGCAAATCAATTATTTAAGCAAATAATTGCTAGAAACCAGAAAAAATTTCTTGAAAAAGACAAACAAATTAACAGCCAAGAATTAAGAAAACAAAACTCAAGTATTTTTTTTCTTTGTTTCGCTGAATTGCAAACAGTTGTTCGGTTTTCTTTAAGAATTTCCTAATAAACGCCAAAACAAAACCAAGACAAAATATTTAAACTATTTCTAGTTTGTTTAATTAACAAATCCTTTTCAACAAAGTGAATATTTAATGAGATTGAAAACTTCAAGCGAAAATCTAAATTTGAAAAAAAAGTCAATAACATCTACTTAAAATAGTTGAGCGCCTTTAGCTGCTCTGAAATTGAAAAACAAGTCAAGACTTTCGGCTTTGCATTCAAAAAAAAAAAGATTTATTCTTAAAAAAGCACTTTTAATTAAAAGGCATTACCACTCACCCAAGAAAAAATAAAATAAATACAAATAAAATAAATAAACTAAAAAACTCACTTGCTCACAACCAGTTAAGAAATAAAACGCATATTTTTTTACAAAACCAACTTGTAATAAAGAAAACTCAGCTTAAAATAATTTTAAAACTGGAGCTGTTTACAAAAAACTTTGAGTTTAGCAAACCATAAAATAAAATAAAAAGATCAACAGCAATCCTCCCCTGCCACCTCTCCCCACCCCACCGCACCCACCTTTAACTCAAAGCTGAAGAATTGTTGTTAAAGATCAAATTCAATTTATCTCATTGCAGCAGGTGGCGGGTAACAAATGAAAATCAATCACAACAAATTCATTGCGGGCAGTCATGTAAATCAATAGAATTAATAAGTTTGTTGGTTTAATGGTTTTCTATTTATAATTGGCATAATAATATTATTAATCAACATGAAAGAAATTTATTAATTGAAGTGCAACGATTACGGGTTCTCAAAAAACAATTAATCCATTATTTATTTTAATTGTTTATTTCTTATTGCAGACACAATAGTTTTCTTTTCAAATATAATTATTCAATAGAAATGGCTTAAAGTCATGAATCGTTAAATATAATTCTTATTTGAACAAAGCAACATACTCATATCAAACAAACAATCAAGCAATCAATCAATGGGTTATTCAGTTAATCAATTAGTCCAGCAATAGTTTAAATATTGAATCATTCTGTCAGTTAAACAATATAAATATAAAAAGTTTAAAAATAAAAAAAAATATAAAACTTTAAAGTTGGATTCACCAATAGTTTCGGAACAAATTGCACACGTTCTGAACAGTGTGGACAGATTTAAAAAATTTTTGGGGCTAAATTGCTAAAAAGTGATAACAAAATTCAAGTGCTAAAACATAGTGCATGGTTCCGGAACAAATTGTTTGTTCGGAACAGTGTAACCAGATCCAAACAAAATTTTGGAGCTAAATTGGCACCAAAATAGTGCTAACAAAATTCAAATGCTAATATTTAAATTTCTTAATTTTAAGCAAATATTTTCTTTGATAGTTCATAGTTTTATAATTTATGTTTATGTTGACTTAGAAATACAGTAAAACTCGCTTATAGTCCACTGCTTCAAATGCACGCTTTTTATGGCGAACTGATGATTAGGGTAGTTCCTATGAAATGTCAACATGTAGATAGCTGGGAAACATAGAAGACAAGCTTTTATAATTTTTTATTGGTATAAATTTATTTTAACTATATAAAATCTGAAAGCAGATATTTCTATACTCTCATTGACAAAAAAAAAAAACACATTTAAAATTGCCAACATATGTCAAAAATGAAATATGTACATATAAAAAAAGTGTTGCATTTTTGTGCTCCGTGTTTGTCTAGGAAAATTTTTATGAAATTCGCATTTGGGATTATATCTTTAATAGCTTGCAAGAAATTAAGTTTTTTCACACCCCATCTATGTGGAATATAAGCGAAAATGGACTATAGTGCTAATGGACTATGTAACAAATATTTTGCAGGTATTTTATTTATTGATGCAAAAAAAATTGCATAATTTTAACTAAACCGCTAATTCTACTATAAGCGGGGTGGCTTATAAACGAATTTTACTGTATTTATTTCCATTGAATAAAATGAAATTTCTTAAAGCAAAAAACATCATATCAATCAAAACAGCTTGTTTTCTATGTTTCCCAGCTGTCTATATGTCGACATTTCATAGGAGCTACACTAATCATCAGTAGACTTTGGAACTTTTTGAAAGATATTCCTAAACATTCAACTTTATATCCTAACAATCTAAAATTTATTTAGAGAATTTAAAAAGAAAAATGTTCTAATAATACCTAAAAAAAATGTTCTAATAATACTCAAAACACAATCCTGGCAAAATTTCGTATATTTCAATAAATAAAACACCCACTCTAGCCAACTGATTTTCACTGCTCACTTACGAAAAGAGAAATGGAATTTAGGCTGTGTTTGATAGAATTGCTATTACACGAGTTTGATGGCTTGTAGTGCAATTCTGTAGCTTTTAATGATCCGATAAACGTAAATTTCTTCGACATATTTCATCCCTTGCAGTATTTGTATTTGTAACTATACAATACCAAATAAATTTGCAAAGTATAGGATGCACAGCATGGTCGGAGTAACGGATACCTTATGCCCACGATGGTGTCACAGTAATTTTTTGCGGCCTATGTCTTCGCATAGTAAGTTGCCGCGTGGTTAACAACGATATACCCCAAAAAATTGTAAACTAATACAGTTAGTTGAGGCAAACAATTATCCAGTGAGAGCGAGACCCAAAACTCTCGATGGCCGAACAACAACGACAAGTGTGACCGCACTTAAGAAATAATTACGATGACGCGAGAGCTATTCCCCAGCCCAGAGCTTTATGACTGATTCCTTGCAGTAATGATTGTATCAAGGTGCATTAACCAGGTGGCATCACTAGCGCAGGTAACAATTTTTCATTTTTATGTTTACACAAAATGAAGTGAAAAAATAATCATATTTTAAACAGTTTTAAAAAGTGCCAAAGAAACAATAAAAAAGATTTCAAAAATATTTTAATTCCTTAAAATGTGTTGCTGTCTGCTATATAAAAAGAAAAATTTTACTACGCAAAAAGAAAAATTCTACTGCTTATCGACTTTCCTCGCCTCAAAAATGTGTTAAAAAACATTTATGAAAATAATAATACATTATTAACCAACACATGCTATCGAAATATTGAGAAATAAAAGATTTTAAATTGTAAATTTTTTATAAAAAACAAAAAACAAAGATCTGAAGCTGCAAAAATTAAATTTATTTAAAATTACTTAATGTTTGTTTTTAAAATTGATTTAAATTTAAAAGTAAAAAATAAAATTAATAATTAATTTTGAATGTTAACGGATACTGAATGAAGAAAGATGATGAAATATGAAGAGAGAAAGAGAGAGAGAGAGAGAGCACAATGAAAGAAATAGAGACAGAATACAGAAATATTTGATTGCTTCACTTGAACGAATCATTCAATTGAATTAATTCATTCATGAATGACACAAGACTAGCCCAAATATTTTTTGCAGCAGCAATACAGGGGGCTAATTCTGTCATTCGTGATCGAAAATACTATCGAGTAGAAAATAATTTCGATATCGTGTAAATTTCTAATGATGTGACTCGTTACTTAACGAGTCGAGTTATCACTCCAGTGTTGCAATATACTGACAAAATGTGTTCTATAACACTGCCGAAAGTTGTATGTATTTTCATGATGTACATTAAAAATAAATTCAAAAATTCTCAATTTAATTTAACTACTATTGCTATTCAAAACAAATTTTTAATTTACATTTCTTTGGGGTTTTTCTGGTTGGCTGGTTTTCGATAGTACTTTTGCTTACGAGTAAAAAGTTGCACGGTTGCATTCGAATAGTTACTCGCTATCTAGTGCCATCATTAGAAATATCGAAACCTTTTACTCGATATCGAATGAGATAATCCCAAAAGTGTAAAAACTCGCACATTCGAGTAAAAACTTGCTCGTAAGCGAATGACAGAATTAGCCCCCAGGTGAAAAATTCTTTTTATTAAAAATTGAAACTTCCAATGGATTTCGGTAGCCGCTGAGGCTTTTAAAATTAAAAACATATGTTAGAAAGATTATTTTTCAATTCTGCAATGTTGAGCAATTTGTGCAATAATTTGCTTTTGTGAGTTATTTGATTATTGCACTTAGCCCCCCAAAAATTTGATAATTAAAGTTTTACACTGTGGTATTTGGAATGGCCAAGCAAAAATTTAATTATTTAACCACACATGAAAGAGCCAATACATTTATTTCTTTAATTCACCTGTCAAATTTTAAAAAATTACAAAAATCTTTTTGCAATTTTCGCTTGCCCAACCACAGTAGTCTTTTAATAAACCCCCAGCTTTCGACTTTATATTTTGTCACTTGTATGTTAAGAATACAAACTGGGTATTTGGCGACATATAAGCAGATTTTAATTAATTTCTGTTGGCTGCAATAAATAAAAGCATTCAACAGCAATTTTTTGTTGCAAAAGAGTGTTTTAACATTGCAAGCCACTGCAATACCTCAATTAGACTAACATAATTTAGCCAGCATTTTTTTCTCTAGCTTTTTTTTTTTCTTGTTTTGTTTTTGCTGGCTGGGAGCAAATACGAGTAAATGATTGTGTGTGTTTGTGTAAATAAAACTCACCGTCTTGTTTGCCTTGGTATAGACTGGGTCCAACAAACTGGTGCTTTGTGCGTTTGTAAGTTACGCGATGACTTGTATGTCAAATCACCACATTCAGATTGCCATACTTGCAGATTGCCCTCAGCGGGATAAAATGTATACAAACTGTTGGTGGATGAGGCAATTACTGGTGATCCACCGGCTGCTGCCACTAAAGCAGCAGCGGCGTCACCCACATTGCCCGTATTCAAAACTGTGGTGGCGGGCGGTAGCGCCACGGCACTAGCTGACAATGTAGCACTTGATATTGGCTGCACGAGTAGCGCCTGTGTTGTAGAACCGGGTGTTAAAGATGAGCAGCCACCTGCTATAGCGCCAGCAGGAAACTTATAGTGTTGCATGCGTGTAGCGGTGGCGGTGCAGGGGGAAGTGCTTGTAGTACCTGAACCTTCGTGCTTCAACAGCAAAGCATTTGAGGGATCATAGTTGTTGCTGTTGTTGTGTATGAGTAGTTGTTGTGTTGGCTGTTGCTGATGAAGGCGATGACGTGAAATGGCATCGACCGAATGCGAACGCAGGCCTGAGCCACGAGGAGCCATTAACAACATGCTACGATTGGCCAGGGAATTTGCATTTGTTTTCAGTACCGAAGGTGACATGGCTCTTGTTTTGGCCCGTCTAAAGCCGCCATTGTTGTTACTATTATTGGCCAGATTACTTCCGCCTGCTGCATAACGATGATTGTTAACAGCTGCCGAGGCAACCAAAGGTTGTCGTTGCTTTTGATATTGTAAACGTTGCATAGTTTGTGGTGAGCCCATGATTTGAGAGCTGGCAGCCGTTAAGCCTCCTGCATTCGAAGTTGCACAAGCCGCCGACGATGTTAATGAAGATGATGAGGATGACGAGGCTGCCGGTGCTGTAGAAGACGATGCTAAAGAAATACGTGATGCATTTTGCATATTTATTTGCTGTTGCAAAGATTTAATGTCACTGGAACCTCTGCGATCTTTGTAATATTTATCTAACAAATGTTGTTGTAATAAATGCTGGTGTTGTTGTTGCTGTTGTTGCTGATGATGTAGCTGTATGGCAGCCACATTGGGTGTACGTCGTATGATTTGCGGTGCACCCAATGCAGCCAAGCGAGTTTTGGATAAGTCCATTGTTTTATTGGCAACATGTCCAGCGTTCAGCAACGAAGATGATGTATTGGATGATGATGACAAATCATTATTGGCTGACAGCCCACCAGTAGCTGCCGATGACAATTGTGCCAAAGTAGAACCAACATTCTGTTGATGTTGTTGTTGCTGTTGATG